>JACXGM010013630.1:0-22840 GCA_016801145.1 Umbra pygmaea | reverse complement strand
CACCAAAGCATACCTTTGATTGTTTGGAGGACAGACCATCCACAGATACAAACTGATATCTTTCCGATAGATAGGATCGGAACCATGCCAAAACATGTCCACGTAGCCCGATATAGGTTTCCAATCTGTCTAGAAGAATGTTGTGGTCAATGGTATCGAAGGCAGCACTCAGATCCAGAAGCACAAGAACAGAGGCACAAACAGAGGCATTCTTGCCTTTGTAATCCAGTCTTAATAAATTTAGAATGTCTCTATATTCAAACATCTCCTCATCTTTTAAAACTTTTACATTATCTATGTAAAACATGATAATGATTCTAGAGTATTATAGTTTGAAAGAACAAAACTAGATAGGTAAGTAACACCTGCCATGTGCTCTAGCTTGTTTACAGTAGAGCCTGCTACCTAACTTACAGTTGTGTTCGAAAAAAAAGCAGTGAGTAAAGCTCACAATCCTTATAATAGTTTTAATTTCCATACAAACAAATGCATTGGGAACACTGCACAGTCTATAAAAAATATATAACTTACAGAAAGTGAAGAAAAAGGAATGTTAGGCTGTTCAAAAAATAGCAGTGTTTTCATTTGTCGTTACAAACTCAAAACATTAACTGTATAAACTGAAAAATGCTTGAAGATTTAGCTGTCCTGTGAATCATTTAACTAATATTTAGTTGTATAACCATGGTTTTCCTGAGTACTGCTACACATCTGTGTTGCATGGAGTCGACCAACTTCTGGCAGATGTGAACAGGTATTTCAGCCCAGGACGATTGGACTACTGTACATTCCACAGTTCCTCTATTGGATTAAGTTTTCTATTGGATTAAGGTCCAGGGATTGGCCTGGGCACCCCATAAAGTTAATCTTGTTGGTCTGGAACCAAGTTGCTGCTCGTTTACTGGTGTGTTTGGGTCCATGTCTTGTTGGAACACCCATTACAAGGGTAACATGACCTTTTGATGTATTCAAACTGATCAATGATCCCTGGTATGCGATAAATAGGCCCGACACCATAGTATGAGAAACATCCCCATGTCATGATGCTTGCGCCACCATGCTCTACTGTCTACACAGTGTACTGTGGCTTGAATTCAGTGTTTGGGGGTCATCTGACAAACAGTCTGTGGCCCCGAGACCCAATGAGAACAATCTTGCTTTTATCAGTCCACAAAATGTTGCACCATTTCATTTTAGGCCAGTCAATGTGTTCTTAAGCAAATTGTACCCTCTTCAGCACATGTTGTTTTTTCAACAATGGGACTTTGCAGGGGCTTCTAGCCCATAACTTGGCTTCATGTAGGTGTCTTCTAATTGTTGCAGTACTCACAGGTAACTTTAGATCTTCTTTGATCACCCTGGGGCTGATCATTGGCATTTTGGCTATTCTTCGTTCCATTCGATTGGTGGTTTTCCATTTTCTTCCACGTCTTTCCGTTTTTGGTTGCCATTTTAAAGCATTCAATATCATTTTTGCTGAGCAGCCTATCATGTTCTGCACTTCTTTATATATTTTCCTATCTCCAATCAACTTTTTAATCAGCGTACACTGTTCATCTGAACAATGTCTGGAACAACCCATTTTACTCAGATTTTCAGAGAAATGCACTATAACCAGCATGTACAACATTTTCTGCCTTCATCCTTGAATAAGAGCCACCTGTTTTTTCACAGAATGAATGACCTCACTGCTTGAACCCCACACTGCTATTATTTTGAACACACCTCTTTCAATTAATGATTCAATTAAACAGAATCAGCAGCATGCATGTCATGACATTCTATTACTCTACTGCAATTACAAATGTAACAGTTGTCCCAGAGCGGGACTCCTGTTCCATATGAACTGACAGTGGACTCATGTCATAAATGTACATTTCAGTTCTATCTATATATTGTGTTTCTTTAATATATGGCCAGTGCTTATGTACTGTTGTTTTGGTTTATTGAATGTACTATTGACGGTTCTAAGATGTGTGCTGTGTAGCACCTTTCTCTCTTTCATCTGGTACTGATTGGGGACTGAGTTGGTCTAATATCCTAATCACTTTCAGCTGGTTAGCTCAGTCCCTATAGTCCAGGTGAACGAGAGGAAGGCACGGTTCATTATTACATTGTGACATCAGTGGAAAGAGGTCTGAGGAACGGTACTATGTATGTAGATTGTGAGTGTATTGTAGTTCGGAAGGTTATATATACTGTTCTTGTTTTCGCGCCTACACCGTGTTAGAATGTAAAGAGTATTTGATATATGTATATTCGTTGTGCCGTCTCTACAACAGTTCACCTGCAACCACATACTGATGTATGCGTTCCGGACCCTCTCCAAGGAACAACAACCATCAACTGCCTGTTTAGTCTTTCTCTCTCTACATCACACCGCAAACATGACAACTAGTTAGTAATTTGCCATGTAAAAATATTATTTCAACCAAAAACAGTAATTGATCTGGTAAGTGATGTTGGACTGCTATTATTTTGAACACAAATATACATGCAGAAGTACTGTATAATATCACATGTGAGTTTCACTTAACTAATGACAATGGTCAGAATTAGATAATCCAGGCTGTTCACATGTCAAAAATCTTACAAAACAAGAAAAAAATAACTGAAGTCATGGAAACGTATAGCCTTGTACGTTTAAGAAATGTAAAAATCTGTTTACTTTAACCTAACCCTAACCTTTACCTCACCTTACCTTAACCTTAACCTCAATAGCCTAGCATGTTATGCCTGAACTAAACGTTCCCCAAGTTCCTTAAATTGTAACCAATTGGTATATTCTTGGAAATGTTCAGGTGGACCTGCCATTCAATTTGTATGAAAGTTACGTAAGGTTACCAACATATTACCATGAGTACAGGTAGGATAATCGGGAAGAAGCCTTCTGTGAAACATTTGATTGTTTGTTGCAGGGAGAATAAACATCCCTGGGAGTAGCATGTACCATGTGCTGGTGCATTTCTTTGTCTGAATCAGATAATCACACTTATCACATTAGTAGTAGGTCTTAGTCAATGCTTGTTTGGCTAGCAACATATTTGTTGCACTGCACAGTATTTGTGTCCACAACATTATCTTAAATTAAAGTAAATTGGTTATGTAACATCTCAGCTGGTGAATGTCATCATTGTGGATATGTTGAATGGCTGACGTATTTGTACCAGCCCTTCTCATGGGTAGCTTAATTTATGTCCTTTATTTCCAAAGATTGATGACTTAAACAAACACAAATGACTAACAAAGATTTACTATCCTTTATTACGTAGACGCTCTTACATTATCTGTCTTGCATATCACATTTCCAAGAACTAGTTTCCGGTTTACAGTGTGTGAAACAAAACCTCGCAGTCCACACAATGCAAGTACAATGTAAATGGGACTAAAGCATTGTCTGTTAGCTCACAAGAACATTGGTGTTCTTGGTGCTCTTGGAATGCAGCCCAAAACAGTTGCCTTGGTTCCCCAATCTGTGTGTGGTCTGACACCTACTAGTTCATCTAGCTGCAGAGGGGGTTTAATGAAAATTCACAAGAAGAAAGTAATCACAGTAATGATAGAGTATGAGCAAACATTCTCATCCGGAGTGAGGAAGTGGTGTTATTACAGTGTGAACCTTATATTATATCACTGTTATCCTATCACATTAACCTGAGCATTGCCTAGTTAGGACTCGGTTTAGTATCAAGGATATAAAGCTGGACATTAATGAATTCTGTATGCAGTGAGAATTGGTGCTTTTTTTCAGCCAGTGTTAAAATATGTATCTGGACTTTGCTTTCAGTTGCCTAATCTATAATGGGTGTGTGGACATCTTCACAGCGCTGACTCATATACTGCTTGCATATGAAAGGGATATAATTTATGTTGAATGAAAATCAGAGATAGTTTCGATATTCAAATATATTATTCTTTATTCAAATAACTTAGCATAGTATGTATAAAATGACAACTGTTTCAGACAACAGTAGCTATCAGACAACATTAGAAATATATTGCAAGAGACAGTAAAAAGGAATAGAAACCAATAAATAGAATAAATACTGATACTCATTTTGCATGAAGGAAAAATAAAGTATGAGGACAATGTTAGATATTGATGCTGTGGACAACCGGGACAATCTTTGATTGTTAAATTCCAACTCATTGTCAATGCACCATTTGTACATTTCATGTAGCCCTCTATGTATCTCTCATTCACAAAGATAGTCTACACATCATAAGTTTATACTGCCGTCACGGCTCTTGTCATTACTGATGTCCATACTTAATATGGTGTCAATCCCACTGTATTTTCTCCTTGTCTTTCTCTTTGCCGGAGCTCAATGGGGATGCTTGCTTCTCGTTTCCCAGAGTAGCGGCCATCAGAATTTTCCCGCTTCTTGTCTGTTCATGACGAGACATCCACCGGTCAATGCTCCACATGGATGCACTTCTTTCTCTGTTAAAACTTTAGATGACCACACTAGGTCTGCTGCCACCAGTTCACGCCTTCTTGGATGTGGAAGCGCACTTGGCGCGGACCTGGCTGGTCAGGTCCTTGTAAGCCGGTGAACGGAGGAAGCGTGGGTAGCAGTCCTTTGCCATAAGAAGGTAGATCCTATGCTGGGCCATGTCGAAACAGGACAGAGATGGATTATTCAGGTTGGCCTTGGTGATGTCACGAGTCTCATGGTCAATGTTCACCTGGAGAGAAATAATTGAGGCATGTTAGACATTTGTTGCAGTTTGCATATTTGTTTTTCTTACATTAGTTTAAAAAAGTATATTGGATGGATAGTTGTATGCTATGAACGTATCACAAGGTGAAGTACTGTGATGAGGTAATTTGATGAACATTGAAACAACATTATTGGCAGTGAGATGCTATGGAAATGTCTCAAGGTGAGTTAAGCAACATGTGGAGGGTTCGTACTTCTCTGGGTGCATCGGTGCAGATAAACTCCTCATAGATTCTCTGTGCTTTGGCTGACAGCTTTGCAGGGGACTTTGTTCTCCTGAAGTCCTCACAGGCAAAGTAGAATGCAATGTTCTCCTCACTAAACTCTGACATCAGGAAAGCAGTGAAGGCCATCAGTCCATCTAAGGAAGAGAGATTGACATTAATATCAATATTGTATAGTAACACATGTTATGTAGTTGCTTGTCTCTTTAGCTTCCTTTTCAATTCATGTTCTTTCGAGAGACTGACGTTTGACATGGAGCGTAGGAAGAGGAATATTAGCGAGAGTGTCCTTGCATTATCTACTGTGGACATTATCCGCTGTGTGCACACGTGTCTTGTGGATTAGTCCCAGCTCAGTACCAGAACATGTTCTGCAGCATGCGGCTTTGTGATGCAGTGAGGAATAAATCTTTTTGTATCTTCATAATTAGCAAGCTCCTAGTAATGCTCTAAGTATCTGGGGCTCAAATGGGCCAACAGTGAATAAACACTGTCAATAATTAATCTCTGTAGAACTAAATGTGTGTGCGTGTTCGTGTGTGCGTGTGCGTGTGTGTGAAAGAGACCATTTCTGGAGTAAAGTTTTACTTACGTTTATTGGACAGGAGCTTTTCAAAAGACTCTTTCCACCTCATGCATTCTTCAAGAGTAGGTCTAGTTTTGCCTATTTTACAGCGTACTAGACTCCAGTCAGGTTTTTGCAGAAAGCTGGCCAGCCTGGCTTTCAGGTCCTTTACTCTAGGGAGAGAAGATTAACACAAGAGTGTGAATAAACACTGTCCTTGAATTTAGTCATTGTGTAGTAAAATACATTTTCTACAACCTCACCGACAATCTAGACAAGTCTACGAACTGCAAGGTCTAAATATAGAATCCACCACGTCAGGTTTACCATTATACAAGCTACAAATCCCACATGCATCCAGCTTTAAGCCTTTAATCCAAATGTCAGTGTCAGTGAACATGTAGATGCTGAACAATATTTGTGTTTACCTTTTGAGGTAGGTGGTAGGCAGGGATGACAGTCCGTTGCACATAGTATTAGAGGATTGTTGAGTGCAGTAGGTTGATTTGTTGTTGTGCTAATAAGTAAATCCTGTGCGTTGAGATGAGCAGTTGGACTGAGATCAATAGAGTGTCTACGGTGACGGCGATCTGAGCTTTTATCCTTCAGCCTGCTATTCGTCATCAGCCTGCCCAGCCAATGACACGGCTCGAGGCCTATGTGTATGTCTGTGTGTGTGAGTGTGGGGGTGATATACAGAGAGGAAGAGACAGAGAGAGAGAGATGTGGAAAGGAAGAAGATGAATATGAAGAGGATATGAATGGAGGGAGGGAAGGAGGGGAAAGCTAGGAAATGACCGTGTTACCTTAAGATAAAAGCTTCTGATAATTTCAATGTCCCTGATTTCAAGTGTGTACACTGTTGTTTTCTCACTACACATGAGAACATGTAGTTTTTTTTTAGCTTTTGTACTTGTACCTATACTCTCAAAAACAATGTGCAGGGTCATTCAAGGGTCATTTAAGTGTTATTTGTTTTGAGGCTGTTGGGGCCATTAATCACAGCCCTAAATCACATGAAATACGTTCTGAGGGAACTATTTTGTAAAACCGAAATATGTCAAATATGAACGTATGAGAGAGTCAATTACGTTTGTAGGGAACTAAATGAAATACTCGAATAACGTCAAATATGAACATATTTTGGTGGATGGGGGATGGGCGTACAAATCTGCGACTTGCATGCCAGTGTTCACGAGTTCAAATCCAGACTGGCACTTTCTGCGTGTTTTGTTCTACATTGCATGCGTCATGCAGACAGACAATTGTCGTTTTTTGCAATGTTAACCCTAACCTTAACCTCAGTAACGTCATATCTAACCTTAACCGTTAGTAACCTAATGCCTAACCTTAACCGTTAGTAACCTCATGCCTAACCTTAACCGTTAGTATCCTCTTACCTAACCTTAACTGTGAATGTTGCAATATAATTTTGAATGCTATGGAATGTATGGAATGTGTGGAATGTTCTCGCATAAATCCGCTAAACTAAATGTACCGGAGCAACGTAATTGAAGTACAAATATAGCCTAACAACGAAACGTGCAGTTCAAACGTAAAAAACCCTAAATATGTTGGCATATAACGTAATTCAGGTTTTCAAAATAGATTCCTGAGAATGTAATTTGGGCGAAATTCTGAGATGTACGGTTGATTAATCAACACCTTAAACTGCAATTTTACCTGTTCCTCAAAGATCTATGTTCAAAATTGTTCTTTTGATAAGTTATTTTGAATTACATTTTAACTTGAAGAACACATACATATAAGTTACAATTTCAATGTGAATACACATACAAACCCTTACAATTTCAATTTGAATATCCCCTTTATCTGATTATTAGATTTTAAGCAATTAAAAGGCAGTTGATAATTGGATTATGCATGAAATAGGCAAATTACATATTTAGGGACAAAAAGATAAAATGTAATGTGAAATAGCTGTAAATGTAAACCAAAAAAAAGAGTACATATATTTATCATCTTCATCATCATCTAGAAAAATGTAATAATTACTTTTTGGATTACTTTTGGAGTGAGAAAGGATAACAATGTATGTCAGCTTCAGTGTTGGGAAAGTTCACTTTCTACATGAACTAGTTCATAGTTCAGTTCACAAGTTTTAAAATGAACTAGTTCAGTTTATAGTTCATACTTCAAAATTTTGAACTAAGTTCACAGTTCCAAAAATGAACTAGTTGTTAGTTTTTTTTTCCATATGTTGCTACGAGTTATTATTTTTTTAAATTATTGCCACAACCCAAATAGCACCACAGAAAGCAATTATTTTTTCAGTTTTAACACTGAAACTATGCGTCAGATTTCATCTTCATGTTCAATTTTGAATCCTTATCCAACCAGGGTTTACAGTACATTAGCATTGAGGGGACAGCATTTCCCCATGGTTGCTTTAACGCTTGTTGCTGTCCATCCAGTCCACACTAGTAGCAGCTACAGCTTTCACCCCTACAGTATATTCTCAAAAACATGAGGAAAAATGAGCTGCTTGAATGGTCTTTTTTAACAGTAGTCCTTAAGGTGTAAATGTTTTACAACTTTAATATTTTCCATTTCAATTTCCATTTTAGTACATACTAAAAAGTAATACTGAAATCATTAATCTAACATTAATATTATATACTATATACTTGAAAGGCTAGCCGAGGGTGCTTCATTTCATAGTGCGGTTTCAGGTTTGCCGTGGATTTGACTGCAGTGCAGATTTTCTTTTTGATGGCCTGTAGGCAAAGTTTGTACAGAAATGTAAGATCTTTACCATCCTCACCGTCCTTGTCATAAAACGAATTTAAAGGATCATACAACGCCGATCCTTGCTGTTTGGTCGCCTACATGCTGCTTTCGCCTTCATGCTACTTTTTGTTTTGATGATGCATGCGGTGCGAGTCGCAACACGGTGTTGCCACTTGCCAGATGACAGCCATTTTTTTCCGCTACATATTAAGGCCTCTGTACAGTGGTTTTTAGCCGGGTTTTCACCTGGAAGGCTCTATAGAAATCTGGCACCATATTGAACAAAGTTAAACTGAGAGAGCTTGCCGTTCACAGACACCGGAATGAACAAGATTCACAGTAACGTTCATCAGGCAGTAATACAGTAGCCTACGTTCAGTTCACGTTTGCCCAAAATATGAACGAGTTCATGAACTATCGTTCAATGAACGCGTTCAGGCACAACACTGGTCAGCTTTGTTTGTTTAATCTGGTTTGCAAATAGGGCTATGGTAATGCAGGAAATGATCAAAATATTTTGTTATATTACTATTGACCAATTAGCATTAGCCACAAAGGCCTTGCACATCACGCAAAAAATCACGCAAAACAAAGTTTGTTCACGTGTACGTTTCTGGAGTCATGGAAACGTAAATCCTTAAACGTTTACAAAACGTAAAAAAGTCCGTTTACCTTAACCTAACCTTAACCTCACGTTACCCTAACCTTATCGTGAATAACTTGGCATGTTATGCCTGAAATAAATGTTCCCCAAGTACTTTAAATTGTAACAGATTGGTCTATTCTTGGAAATGTTCCGTAAAATGTTCCGTATGAAAGTTCACATTTGAATGGCCATATCCGTAAGTTGGCTACGTAATGCGGCAACATTTCCATTACATAGGGTTACCCACCTTTTACCATAAGAACAGGTAGGCATTTTCAGAGTATTGTTTTTTTTCTGCATGAAAAATGCTGAATCCTGTGTTAATTAATGTGGCCTCTGTTGAATTCACAGGTGCCGGATCTTCACACAAGGTGTCACAATACAGCAGTGTGATAATTGGTAATTGTGTTTGATTACTTAACCATCTACCCTGGGCAATGTTGTGCCAATTTGCACTGTCCCTAGCAGAGCCCTCATGCTTAGTCGTAGTGCCGTGACCAGGATTTGAACTCTGGCCACTGTGTCATTGCACACTGCACCACGTGGAGCCAAACGGGAGGTGCTTTTTGAGGTGGAGATGGCTTCAACCCTACCAATGTGTGTCAGTGCCTTACAACTGTGAGGAAGCAGTGCAAGCAACATCCAGCCTACAGTATATAGCCCTGCTATATCAACCACCTGTTGGATTCCAGGTATACAGTACAAGGATTTTTTTGCAGTTAATGACTGCTTGGACTCATGACAATATAGGGGAGATAAGATGAGAGCATATTAATACCTACAACTGTAGTAGATATAACTCCAGAAATATGATCTCATACTGTACATACAAAGTGCCTTTGTAAGGAAAAGGAAATATGTTTTGATAAGTTAATTATCTTTTATTATCATCAGCACATTTTGTTGGATGTACAGGACATACGTTGCAGATATATACGTAAAGAAAATGACGTGCAACTACTGGGAATCATGTTTTAGAAATGCTAAACGCATCCAAGAAAAACAGTTAGTGTTGTACATCTAAATAGTTTACTGGAATCACAAAACAGTTAAGGTAAATAACATCCAACCTTCGTAGATATCATTCCTTCCAAGACAAATATTTAGAGCCACCACTGGTCTCTAGGCTGCCCTGCCCCTATCGGGAAGGCAGTTCCCGAGCGACGTAATCTAAACTTTTCTCTTTTGGCATCTGAATGGTGCAACTAACTTCACTAGCATTTCAGTGTTTCTGCCAATCCTCAGAAAACATTTGAAACCCTACATTTTCAATTACTTTTACTGGATTTTAAAACTTGTGTACACAGAGCTCATCTGTGAAACACATTGGTCTGATTCTCTCTGTATAAAAAAAGTTAAATTAAACAAGTAAATTAAAATCAAATATTTAAATGGCCACCATCACTGTCTCTTGTCTTTGTATACTATATTTGTTATGTATGTTTATTTACATGGCCTTCTTTTCAAATGACCTATCGATTATTGTAGCGGTCTCCCCACTGAGTGCTGTCACAGGCTCAGGGAACTGTTTGTTTTATGAACTGCCTTTTCTTTTTTCACAGACATTTCACCTAAGTCAATTCACCTGTCATTCCATAGCAATCAACACAGCTGCTGCCCATTTAAATCACGAGTGTCATATTTAAGTTCTGTGTTTGCTGTGTCGGTTTATCGTTTATTGTTATTAAATGTTGTGTGAATGTAGGTGTAGCGTATGTGCAGATCTACTAGGATAGATATTGCTGCCGTTTTGACGCCTTGTAGTTATCTTATTTTACAAGTGTTTTTGAAAAAAATTTGGTACACTTCACATTTTTCTCCAGTTCTCCCTACAACCTGCAATCGCATTACAGAATGAACGACCAACACAAATGGAGACAGTGAAGGAGAGAGACGGTAGTAGGCGTGAGACATAAGTATCAGTACCCAGTAGGTGAGACATTATTCGAGGAACTGGAAGAGATCTCCAATTGCTCCCTGGATAGCATGCAGCCATCTGGGAGCAACACTCCTTTTCTGGGAACATCGGAGTGGTCGAGAGAGGCTACAGTCTTCTCGGCTTCCCCTGCTGGGTCATAGGAAAGGCAGGGCTGATGGTGCAGGGTACAGACATCAGAAGGTAGAGTACACGCAGCCACAGGCACACACTGGCCATCACCGGCCCAAGACAGGCTGGAAGACTGGTGGCAGAGGCCCTAATTTCCCCAATTACATTTTTGGGTCGGGCACTAGAGAGCAGGAGCAGCGGGACTTGGATGGAGGACGCTAGTTGAGAGGACCACATCAGCTGTGTGACGACGAGGACCAGTCAGTTGGACCAGTCAGCCTTAAAGTAGGTGGAAATGGCAGGTGAGAGGGACACATACTGTAACTCCCAGGATGCAGAGTTTGGCTGGCTAGCGACGGGTTCCCTGCCTACTACACCTATACCAGCATCCCACTCACTGCCAGTCCTGCAACCCAGGCGGCTTGGCCTGTTAATAGATCTATGGGACCCTCCTCTGTGGTGGACTGACATCCCAATCTCCCTGTCGGTCTTAGTAGATCCACCTACACCTTCACTCCTGGTCAAACTCTTGACCCACCTCCAGAAACTGCAGTAGAGCTCACCAGGGGTCCACATGCCGCTACAGCTGATACCACCAGGGCTTTGCTCCCCTCACTGGCTGCCAGCCCCCCTAAGCCACTACTGGCGGCGCCAAATCCCTGGATGCCACCACTTATTCCCTCCCCTGAGACAGGTGCCACCAGTCCCCCCTTCCTACAGCCAAAACAGGCAGGGTCATTGGGGTTGTCCTCTAGACGGGAGGCGTCTGTGTAGGGATCCCCTTAAGCAGTTCCAGCTGCCCTCCCTTCTCAACGTGTGTATATGGCGTTGGGGTCACCCTCTGTGTTTTACATATATTTTCTTACTTATTGTTAGTCACTCTGGATGAGGTTATCTGATAAATGACTAAAATGTAATTCAGGGCAAATATAACAAATGTATGTAATAATGCGAAGCTACAGTATGCTACAATGAAAACTTGTTACTTGTTTTGAGTCCTTTTGTAATTAACTTTGGTGAAAGCACCAGCAACAAAGAAACTGCACATCTTTGCCTTCACACTGTCTTTCATTAACAGAATGTCAGCACCATGTCGTAATACAAATGCATAATTTACATTACCATTCCATCCAACTCCACCCTGGAGAAAAGAAACTAATGACGACGTTGCAATCCACAAACATCATGACTGTACCCATGTTGTCTTGAATTTAAGCATTAACTAAGTTTAGATAACGATGAGGGATGAATCGCATTGAACGTATGTGTACAGGTTAACAATGGGACCAATCAGTTATCCAACCACACAGGCAAAACCCCACACATACTGTACATGCACACAATGATTTATTTTAAATTGTTTGTTCCCCTAAAGACATGTTAAGAAGTAAATGAGATCAATTTTGATAAATACGTTTTCTGGATGATGCTTTAAAACACAGGTGTCAAACCATTTCCATGGAGGTCCTAGTGTATGCAGTTTTTCAATCTTACCTTGTACCTGACTGATTGTGTCACTTATTTATCAGGTTCTCCCCTCACCTGGCAGTCTTGGTCTTAATTGGGCACTAATTGAAGGGAAAAACCAAACACCAGCCCCCTTTGGAATCGGTTTGACACCTGTGCCTTAAAGGGACACTCCAAACCCCTTAACACCTCAAAAACATTGTGCCGGTCATTCTGAAGTTCCCAAATTGGCCAACGTAAATTTCCAAATTTCACTACAATGACATCACTGTAGTGATTTTTGAAAACTACAACTAGATTCAGGGAAGGCATTCAATTGACTTCCTGATTTTTTATTTGTCCCACCCCAAATCAAGTTGATTGGAGAATAAAAGTGTGTAGCTAAATAACAAGAATAGAGTTTGTTTTCTACAATGGCTAGTAGTGCAAGTGTCAAAATACCCGAAGAGCTGGACGATTTCAACTTTGATCAAATGTTACTAAATGGTAATATCCAACCATACATGTCTGAGCAGGAATAGAGTGAGAAAGAAATACGGCAAAGGCCAAAATTTTATTGGCTGGCTGATTGGAGGTGGGCACCGGTCAAGGCCAGCAATGCAGAAAGTGTTTCATTGTAAAGCACCGATACACATTCCTGCTTCCGCAAGTTTTCCGTTCAACCCCAGTTCAACCGTAAATCTCAGAATTTCTCCCAAATTACGTTCTCAGGAAACTATTTTGAAAACCTAAATTACGTTATATGCCTACATATTTAGGGTGTTTTTACGTTTGAACTGCACATTTTGTTATTAGGCTATATTTGTACTTCAATTACGTTGCACCGGTACATTTCGTTTTGCGGATTTATGCGAGAACATTCCATACATTCCATAGCATTCGAAATTATATTGCAACATTCACAGTTAAGGTTAGGTAGGAGGATACTAACGGTTAAGGTTAGGCATGAGATTACTAACGGTTAAGGTTAGATATGACGTTACTGAGGTTAAGGTTAGAATTAAGGTTAGGGTTAACATTACAAAAACCGAGAATCGCCTGTCTGTATGACGCAAGCAATGTAGAACAAAACACACACAAAGTGCCGGTCTGGATTTGAACTTGCGAACACTGGCATGCAAGTCGCAGATTTATACGCCCATCCACCATCCCGACCCCCGTCCTAGCAAAAACTACGCTATTTACATGCTACGTCATGATCTTTATATGTTCATATTGAACGTTATTCGAGTGTTCAATTTAGTTCCCTACAAATGTAATTGACCCTCTCATACGTTCATATTTGACATATTTTGGTTTTACAAAATAGTTCCCTCAGAACGTATTTAATGTGATTTAGGGCTGCCCCAATTACGACTACCCCGATTTGGCGTTTCATCCTCGTAATGATTAGTGTCACGTGCTAAATTTGGTTTGGGATGAAAACCTATGGAATTGCAGCTCGCAGGATCATGGAATGAGTATCGCTGTTGTAAAGAGTGGGACTGAGCAGAATATTTGCTTTTAATCATCTCCAGCCAAGAAGATGATTACATCTCTTTGTTTCTTTGTTACATTATCAAACTTTGGATTTTCACATGGACCAAGGTGTTTTGGATTTTTTTATATTCACTATCCCCTCAAAATAAACTGGAAACCAACCAGGTCCAGGTGGAGTAGTTGTAGCACAGTTAAGGAGCTGGTTAGCATTATTTGTTTGTGTAAATCATTTGATAAACAGGACATAACCTTTTAGGCTATTATGGCTACATTCGACATCACAGAAGCAACTAGCTAGGGGCAGGGACCAAGTTTGCATTGAATTCTGGACCTTGTGGTATGTCAAGTGCAGACTGATACAGAAGCGGCCGAAATGTATTCATGTTTTTCTCTGATTTCTTGGCAGGCACTGCATTGTATATGACGAATCATCTATGGTAATGTTTGTAAATACTATATTAAGAATGTATTATTTAATCTGAAATCTTTTAAGGTTGGGGTTAAAGTCTCTATTAGTTTTCTATGGTTAGGGTTTAAGTCTCTAATTAGTATTTTCTGAGGTTAGAGTTTAAGTCTCTTTTAGTCTCTTCTAAGGTTAGGGTTTAATTCACTTTTTTAGTCTATTCTAAGGTTTTCCAGACATACTTTCCTTTGTTCTTCATTTTACTTGGGAACTATTTGTTCCAGAATGTGAGGGAGAAAGTAGTCCTTGTTTTTTTCTTTAAATATCACTCTTATTATCTCTCAGAATCACACTGACTCCCTCCCCAACCCTCCCAGATGTGTTCTTGTTGCAACTAAATGTGCCACTTAAGATTGGAACATTGACATTGATTGGATAACTGACACAAAAATGCTATCCTGGGTGAAACAACTAGGCACTTATTGTTATTTTTGACTCCACTTCTCCTCCTGTAACATATAGTACTTTGGATACTGTATTAACAGCAATGGCCTATACAAAGGTAAACATGTGTGCTATATTGAATGTTACTGTTTGACCTTACAAGTTCACTTTGCACTAGGTGTTAGATGGCAGCTCCATTTAGGTCCAGCTGTGAAAAGTGCAAATAAATACTTTGGGTATAATTGTTGTTCTTTTAAGTGTTTCGGAATTCTGAAACCAGTGTACACAAAAGATACGCTTTCCATGTCAGATGCTCAATATAACAAACACAGGCTCCTTAAATACACATCCTTTTCTTACTACATCCTGCATGTAAACAAAACATGACCAGCATATATTCACAAAGTACACAGTCCCTGAGAAGCACCCAAGAATAGAATAAATGTAATGCATCTTTCTTCACTTATTAAATCCATTCTGGCTTTTCATCCGATGTGTTTGATAATCTTTCGATGTAGAATGTCTGTACTGGTTTACTGGCACTTTGCATGGGTGCAATGTAACAGTACTAAGGGTGTTATTCGCCACCTCTTTAACTTAATATATCTGCTTATTAACCCTTAGCAGTCATTTTTAGCACTTCAAACCTGAGTCATAAAACCCGCATGGAAATGTTCAGGGTTTCGATCTAGAAGTGTGGTAGATCAATGTTTCATCCTTGTGTAACACAATGGGACATAGCAGTTAATGATGAACATCTTTCAGTATCTCTCCATAATGTCTCAGTGAAGACCTAATCTCAGATTACTATACACTATAAATGATATATACGTATGTAACCTCGGTGGGAAAGACAACCTAATTCTACCTCACACAGCCCCATAATATTATCATTCTTCCTTTCCTAGCCCAGATCTATTTGTCCTTCTATGACCTATTGGAATTAGTCTTCTACTTTACCTAGCCTTAACGTTTTACCCTTCTACAACCCTCTGGAATCAGAAGTATAACTTACACACCCCGTTGTCATTATAATTGTCTACAATGTAAGTCATTCCATCTCATTCTTTTCCAGCTTTCCCCAGATGTTCTATTCAACGCTTCTCCATTTGGATCCAGCTGTGATTAATTCATAAAGCCTTACTGTAGTTATTGGATACTAGAGACTCAGAAAGGATGGACTCATTTGCTGCTTTAAAAAATGCCCCATATTCTGCAGCGTTCAGAAAACAGGAGAGCCATCCAGGATAATGTTACCTAAGTGGTCAGTTGAGAACAGATGTTAGGTCACTGCTAGTTCATTCATGAATAGAGCTTAAGAAGAGCCTGTAGCATTATTATTATTTTTTTTACTGCAACCCAATCTCACCCCAGTCTCAGAGGTCCGTTGAAAGCACCGAGAGTATCATGAAGAACAAGGAACACACCAAGCAGGTCCGAGATACTGTTGTGGAGAAGTTTAAAGCTGGATTTGGATGCAGAAAGATTTCCCAAGCTTTAAACATCCCAAGGAGCACTGTGCAAGCGATAATATTGAAATGGAAGGAGTATCAGAGCACTGCAAATCTACCAAGACCCGGCCATCCCTCTAAACTTTCAGCTCATACAAGGAGAAGACTGATCAAAGATGCAGCCAAGAGGCCCATGATCACTCTGGATGAACTGCACAGATCTACAGCTGAGGTGGGCGAGTCTGTCCATACGACAACAATCAGTCTTGTATTGCACAAATCTGGCCTTTATGGAAAAGTGGCAAGAAGAAAGCCATTTCTAAAAGATATTCATAAAAAGTGTTGTTTAAAGTTTGCCACAAGCCACCTGAGAGACACACCAAACATGTGGGAGAAGGTGCTCTGTTCAGATGAAACCAAAATGGAACATTTTGGCAACAATGAAAAACATTATGTTTGGCGTAAAAGCAACACAGCTCATCACCCTGAACACACCATCCCCACTGTCAAACATGGTGGTGGCAGCACTATGGTTTGGGCCTGCTTCTCTTCAGCAGGGACATGGAAGATGGCTAAAATTGATGGGAAGATAGATAGAGCCAAATACAGGACCATTCTGGAAGAAAACCTGATGGAGTCTGCAAAAGACCTGAGACTGGGATGGAGATTTGTCTTCCAACAAGACAATGATCCAAAACATAAAGCAAAATCTACAATGGAATGGTTCACAAATAAACATATCCAGGTGTTGGAATGGCCAAGTCAAAGTCCAGACCTGAATCCAATCGAGAAACTGTGGAAAGAACTGAAAACTGCTGTTCACAAACGCTCTCCATCCAACCTCACTGAGCTTGAGCTGTTTTGCAAGGAGGAATGGGCAAAAATATCTGTCTCTCGATGTGCAAAACTGATAGAGACATACCCAAAGCGACTTACAGCTGTAATCGCAGCAAAAGTTAGCGCTACAAAGTATTAACTTACACAATTAACTAAATTGCACACCCAATTTTTCAGTTCTTTATTTGTTAAAAAAGTTTGAAATATCCAATAAATTTTGTTCCACTTCATGATTGTGTCCCACTTGTTGTTGATTTTTCACAAAAAATTACAGTTTCATATCTTCATGTTTGAAGCCTGAAATGTGGCAAAAGGTCGAAAAGTTCAAGGGGGCCGAATACTTTTGCAAGGCACTGTACGTGTTAATGGGGAACAGATAAGGTTAGGCTACATTCCAGTGTGGTTAAGGTTAGGGTTAATAAATGCTACATAAGGGTTAAGTTTAGGATTAGGTTAGGGTTAAGGTTAGGCATGAAGTTACTAAGGTTAAGGTTAATGTTAAGGTTATGGTAACATTACAAAAAATAACACAAACCAATGAGAATCGCACTGGAATGTCATTCATGCTGGAATAGAGAAAAAAAGTTTCAATCTGTATTCGAACTCACTAGCACCGGGGTAAAAGTCGAGCTTCTGACACGCCCATTTAACACATACTCGGACACATGCAGTGACATATGGAAAACCTAGGAGTAGCTATTACACGCCACATTGGCATGCAGAAATTTAATTTGGCATCTTTATACTGTAGCATGATAAAACAATATGCAGTTATCATGTAATATGTATGCCTGGGGGTGAGATCTGGCTGGTTATCTATGTGTTTCTGTATTGGAACATAAAACAATGGATATTTTTCAGTAGAATGCTTTCTCCTAATTTTAAATTAAGGTTTCGATCAACAACTTAGGAGTTTAACTCCATTGGACAAACCTTTCATCTCTATATGGCCCTGTATCTCCAAAGTTCAAAGTCATGTGCTCCCACTGCACAAACATCAATAATTGAATTGATGTAAACCAATCAGCATTGATTAGCAAATGCACTTTCTGGTTACCCTCAACTGAGTGTACTTTGTGTCTTCTCCATCAGGCATACTTTCTGTCCTCACAGCTGTGTTTCTAACTGTTATTTCCTCTAGTTGTCAACAGAAACTGTTCAGTGTTTCCATCTTGACATGGATGTAATCAAATCCACAGGCATCATTCAATATATAAGTTGGTTTCTCTATCCTGAGAGGACGTGGTTGCCTTAGCAACTTGTTTGAATAGCCTAGCGGTGTGGTGACTGTTCTGAAGGCCAGAAGCAGGGACGATAATGCCTGAGAAATCCGGTAAATCAGCAGTGTGTGTGTGTGTGTGTGTGTCTGTCTGTCTGTCTGTGTGTGTGTCCTTGTGTATGCGTCTGTGTGTTCTAGAAAAACGTTCCGCTTCAGTTCAATGCCACCGGAAAGGCTCACTGCGGTTCCCAGCAGCTTGGGTGTTAATGTTTCGAGGTCTTCTCTAGGTGAGTCAACAGCAAGTGATGGCTCGGTTGATATCCCTGATGCAGAACGACTATAGTAAAAATGTCCCATAGGATAAATTTATTTGTAATTTTCAGGGCGCGCGTCATTGGTATGGTAATGCTTCAAAATAAAGGCACGTGGGTATTCTAAGCACAAAGTCCTACATTTAAAAATTAATGAAATAAATAATTTGATTTGTCATTTGAATTGTCCCTGAATAATCATTTATTATATTTTATTTAAACATCAATAATTGGCTAAAGGTCATTAACAGCCTTCCTATGTCATCATGTAAACATTTAGATGTTGCATGCTGACTACACATCTAAAAAGGGTCAGTTGCTTTAAATGGGAACTCAGTGACTACAGTATTTATAATATGATTAAATAATCTCTATCTTCGACACAACATCTGCGTGTCAATTCCTATTGCTGTAAAACAGGATACACAAATTGTTAGTTTGGGATACAGATTATGTATGTTACATGGAACCAAATGCTTTTTTCCAGCTTTGATATCTCAGGCCTAATCAGTATTATTATTTAGAGCTACTTCTTTCTCACCGTGTAATTATGTATAATGATTTCATACTTGAATGCTGTAACATTTGCACATTTTAATGAGGAACAATGACAGCTTTCTGTTGTGGTATTAACATGTTTTCATGCTTGCCTTGGTAGAACAACTTTCTATGTTTAAATTATCCAATGTCATACTGTGCACTTTATTTTCACTGTAGATATTTAGTGTTGATTATACCAGCATTTTTAATATTTTGTTTTCAATTTTGAGATGTTCGATTTGTTTCTATGACCCTGCTGCATCTAAACTCCCAGTGGGTTTGGGTGAGTTGAATGTCTGCTTCTTATCACACAATTCAGTCAACCTGGATGTGCGTTGGCTGGCCAACAACCCTGATTGAGCTTGGAGGTACCCAGACTGCCACAAGTAGTCACTAGTTAGTGATGATGCAAGGTAATGAAAGAACTTTGTGCGATTTCTATTGTTTAATTTCCTTTGTTGTGGATGTGCATTAATCTGTTATAACTCCGTATTAATGTACAGTAGGATGAAGTGGGATTGGAGTACTGTAGGTGTCAGGGTTGTGTTTAGCGGGTGGATGGCTGAGCGGGTGGACTGGTTTGTTTTGGGGTGGGTGGGTGACTGGGTTGGTTCTTTGAAGTTTGGATAGGTAGTATATTTATATAATATAACTAAAAATATTTAGTTTTTGCTTTAAATAAAATACAAACAAAATACGTTACAGAAAAAAAAAGATCTCTATTAATTGCAAATTCTAGTGACTGTGTTGTGAAATATTGCTTTCTTTGTGAAATCTGCTGTTTATTTATTCTTCATGATTTTGGACTGTCAGACTTTAGTAAAAGTATAGTTTTTCTATTTAATCACTGTGTTTGCCTGCTGTAATCCCATTCTCTCTTCCTGAACTCATTGTCCGCCATGTGTTTTTTGTTTATCCAACTTTGTGGTGGTTTCAGTCGCATTATGCTGTGTGAAGTGTTGACTGATGCAAGGTAACTGCCCATGTTACCATTTACATATTTTGAGGTATTATGGTATTACAAGCTACAGTATTAAAAGTTGATCCAGCACTTTTACTTTGCCTACTCTGCTGACTGTTGCTGTGACATTGCGACTACTCGCCCCCCCGACACTCAGTCATCCTCCCATAAAACATTTATTGAATTAGTTTATTCATGAAACAGCTTGGACATATGTCTGTCTGAGACATGACACAGGGAAGTACATACATTTCCGGTCCACATTTATATGGATCCGGACACACTGACATCCGGCAAATAATTTCTTTACCCCGCGGCAGCCTGTGAATGACTCAACTTCCTCTTCCTGACTGCCTATCATTTCAGTACATTGCATTGAAATACAATCATACTAAATCTTACATGTTCTAGTCAACCCCTGAAAACAAATAATTGGCATATTTTGTCACTTTGCCAGGTTTTAACCCAAGATCTTGATGTAGAGTGATTTTAACATCTTTGTTGACATCAATTCTGTTGAATTCTGTGAACTAGAATGACATGTTAATGTGTCCACTCACAATACATTATTTTGCCACACATGAGCTTGCTATTTCTGGGCTGGATTAAGCCATTTCAGACCACAGAGCTGTGCAAATATGGACTTGGCTTGATCATTGCCCAAAACCAACATTTTGTTAAGGTTAGTAATAGCCCATTCATCAACAAGGTGCCATTCTTAGAGGAATATCAACCTTTTGGCCAGTGGGCCATCACTGTTACCACAAACAAGTACAGTGGGTCTAAATAACCTACACAGCAAAATCGCCAGTGTTAAATCAACTCTGAGAGTGTTAAATTAACACTCAGTGTTTATATAGCGCCAATGGGAAGCATATAGACACTGACAGTGTTGCTTTAACACTCTCAGAGTTGATGTAACACTCGTGATTTTGCTGTGTATATTAAATAATTACATAACAGACAAGCTTGCAGTCCACAAGTTCAGGTATGAAGGGCTGCAGACTGAGAAACACTTTTCTATAATAACACTGTGAGTTCCTCAACCTGTGAAACAATCCTCATCACCCTTGATCGAAGTTCAGCATTCCAAACAATCGATCTCCTCAACCCATTGAAGCATTGATCTCTATGGTACTGTATATTTTTAAATGGTTCACCTTTTACTTTTCCAACCGCACAATATATTGCCATTGGAAAGGCCACGCCAGAACCAATCGCATTAAACCAAATTTAACGTCACCCAAGGCTCAGTTCTATCTCCCGGCCTAATATTGACCTGCAAAGCATTTGTCTCTTAATGATCTCTTGCCATCTTGACAACACAGAGTTCTTCAGATCACCCAAATCCCATACTTCTTATACTAAACCAAAATTTAAGATGCAATCCTACAGCATGTTTCCATCAACACGCCTTTTCTCTTGTTTTGGTTATTAGGCTACTTAGTGGTATCCATACATTCATAATTAGTAAAGTTACCATAGGTTTATCATCTGCTTTTTATTTATTTAATTTGTGTGCTAATTTTGTATGTCATGCTTTCACATACAGAACAATTTGAAGGTGCCAAATATGTTTTTATTTTGACACAAATGTTAAATAAATAAACAGATATTGTATAAAAAAATTACAGGTAAAAGTCAAACTAAAAAGAATAGGTAAATCATTTATTTTGTTGTTAGTCAAAATTAGTCCAAGGAGTGTGAACACTTATGGAAGGCACTGTAGATCATTCTCACATGTTAATAATGTCCTACTGTGCCTCAATGGGCGATCTTATTTCTGAGGATTTCATTCACAGCCCTCCTTAGTGACCCTAAATAATTATTTAATTACAGGAACCTAAAATATGCATTCATCACCCCATTATTTTGGCCTTTTTCCTTGTCAGTGTGAACGAAAACAAAGTAAGAATGAACTACAAAAATACTGTATATAGTTTATAAAACCGAAGTGTCTCTTGTTCCCATAACTCATTGAGCTCATCAACCTGTGCACTCATTCTCACTATTTACTATCTCCTTTCGTTTAATGATTTGCTCATCTAAACGGATGTGTTATTCATATCATTTTTTTGCAATGGCCAGCTACTAATATTTTATTAGCAGAAGGTTCCCCTCCATCTGTGCTCGCAGTAAGTCTCAGTGGGAAGCTTTGGGGGCCTCAGGTTGCTCATCTGTCTGACAGTACCCAGGGGAGGAGCAGAAAGGAAGAGGTGGAGGAAGGCTAAGCCCCCGGGGCTACCAGATGCTACCCAGACCTGGTTACACAATAATTACTGTACCACTCCACAGGGACAGGCATGCTAACCTCTTCCCCA
Organism: Umbra pygmaea; assembly: GCA_016801145.1. Taxonomy (NCBI): domain Eukaryota; kingdom Metazoa; phylum Chordata; class Actinopteri; order Esociformes; family Umbridae; genus Umbra; species Umbra pygmaea. The sequence goes on along the minus strand of JACXGM010013630.1, from coordinate 450 downwards.
CATAATTCAAAGATACTTTATAATGCACATGAAGTAGCATATGTAAGGTTATGGCATGCGCTGTAAATTTCACCTGGTTGACATGTGTAAGCCTTCAGTATACAGAAGAACCTCTGGCAGCCAGGGATGCATGAACATAGCCAGTTATAAATGTTCTACGATTGGCTTACAGTTTTTTCCAATTGCTAACACACAAAATGCATAATTTGGCTAATCGAGTCAAAACTCAACACACAAGAATGCTTTACACCACACTTGAAGATTAACATTGAACTGCCATGTCAAAACTGCCATTCTGCAATCAAAACTTAACACTCTGACTTCAAAAGGCCCTCTTCAGATCGATAGTTAACACACATGCACATGAACAATAAACAGTCAAACAGACACAACACACTGGTCAACTTTACTCAAGACACTTCTGTCATTTGTAGTTTTTAAACCGTTTTT
>JACXGM010013629.1:9949-22941 GCA_016801145.1 Umbra pygmaea | reverse complement strand
CCTCCCTGGTAAAAACCCATATCACTGTATTAAGTCCCCTGATCAACCTCCCTGGTAAAAACCCATATCACTGTATTAAGTCCCCTGATCAACCTCCCTGGTAAAAACCCATATCACTGTCTTAAGTCCCCTGATCACCGCTGCTATAAATCATTCCCTCCAAACTGGTCACATTGCCCCCGTTAAAAAAAAAAACATTATCAGACCATTGCTCAAAAAACCCACTCTTGATCCGGAAGTCCTATCCAACTATAGGCCCATCTCCAATCTCCCCTTCATATCAAAAGTCATTTAGAAAACAGTTGCTACTCACATTCAGGACCACCTCAAACATAATAACCTTTTTGAAAAATTCCAGTCAAGTTTCCGCTTTTGCTCACAGCACAGAGAGAGTTACAAACGACCTCCTCATATCATTCGATGCTGGCTCTCCCTCCCTCCTCATCCTTCTGGAACTTTCTGCTGCATTTGATACTGTCGACCATGGCATTCTTCTAAACCGGCTCCACCTCACCACTGGACTCAATGACACGGCCCTCAGTTGGGTCAAATCATACCTCACAAACCGGACAGAATACATCTCCCTGGGCCACTTCAAATCAAATCCACATACAGTTACTTGCGGTGTCCTCCAGGGGTCAGTCCTTGGCCCCATCTTCTTCATCCTCTACCTCAGCTCCCTTCGCCAAATTGTCAGCCACCACAACATTTCATTCCACTCCTATGCCGATGACACACAGCTATATGTAAATGCTACAGCTGAAACCCCACTTTCACACTCATCCCTATCAGTACTCACCACTTGTCTGGAGGAGATAACCGTATGGATGGAGCACAACTTTCTTTAACTAAACAGCTCCAAAACCAAAGTCATCCTGGTTGGCACTCCTTACCAGACCAAATCATCATCCATAACCAGCATCACCTTTTCTGGCTCTAACATCTTCCTCCTATCAACAGTCACTAATCTTGGTGTAAAAATGACTCCCAGCTCACTTTTGAAGCCCATATAAATCACCTATGCAAGACTTCTTTCTACCACCTCCTTAACATCTCTAAACTCCGTCCCATTCTCTCCCTCTCAGATGCCGAAAGGCTGGTTCATGCCTTTGTCTCCTCCAGACTGGACTACTGTAACGAACTTCTCATTGGGATAGAAAAGGTCTGCAGAGGCTTCAGTACAGCCAAAACTCTGCAGCAAGGATCCTGATGAGAGTGCGGAAACATGAGCACATCACCCCCATTCTCCACTCACTCCCCTGGCTTCCCGTCTCCACCTGGATCAAGTACAAGGTTTCCCTCCTCACACACCAATGCATCCATGGACATGCCCTCCCTACCTCAAAGAACTTAAACCACAGAACACAACACTCCACTCACTCAAACCTTCTTCATATACCCAGGACTAAACTCAGGACAATGGGAGATAGGGCCTTTTGTGCAGCTGCTCCGCACCTGTGGAATGCCCTACCTGACACCTTGAGGGCTCCTCAATCCACTGATTGTTTTAAAAAAGGTCTTAAGACATTCCTTTTTAGCAAAGCTTTTTGTCCATTTTCGATGTTCTTTTCATTGTTTAAACTGCTAATTTTTTATTTTTTATTTTAACCTGTAGCATTTTGAGATCTTTTGATGAAAAGTGCACTATAAAAAAATGTATTATTATTATTATTATTATTATTATTGTTACACTGGACCCAGATCTCTTTTTTAATGAACATGTAAAACAAGTCTCAAGAGCAGCTTTTTTACATCTCCAGAACATTGCAAAAATTCAAAACTTTATGTCAAGGAATGATGCAGAAAAGTTAATCCATGCTTGTGTTACCTGAAAATTGGATATTTCAATGATCTCTACCCAGACAAGACCTACAAAAACTTTCAGTTAGTGCTTTAAACTGCCTCCAGCATTTTGACTAGAACCGCAAAATGTGACAACATTACCACATTTATATTCTCTCTACACTGGTTGCGCCTTAACCCTCCTTGGTCTAGTGACTCTCTATTATCTCATGCACTGCATCTAAAGCTTGGTACCGTTGGAAAGAAGAAAATTGACACAAATAATGAGTGGTAGCTCATCTCTGTGGGTTCATCAGAGCCGGAGATATCATGCCTCAAAGCCAACAATGGTCTTTCTATTTCACAAAAAAATATCACAGACAGGAATTAGGAAGTGAAAATGACAAAATAACAAATTTACATTGATGTAGGACATCATCCTGCATAAAACAACCATTTTTGGAGTCGGAATTTAGCTGAACAACCAATGTACACTCGTCCAGGAGCATGATTTTTTACATGATTTTACACTAAAAACAACAAAATACACATATGTTCTTAAATGTTGAGGGATAAATATTTACAAAAACAAAATTCACTGACTAAGGATGTTTGATTTCATTTATCCATGTTGTAGCCATGGGTGTTCTGAATCCAAAACCATAAGGCAATTCCCTGCAGGTCAAAGTATGACCTGAGGCCAAAAAGTCAACATTGTACCAAGCAGACTTATGCCTCCGAAGACCCTGGAGGGTTAATAAGGGCTGATTTCAAAGTTTTACGGTTAACCTACAAAGCACTACATGGACTTTCCCTTACTTATCTGTCTGATTTGGTGCAACCATACTTACCTACAAGTACGCAACATTCACAAGATGCCAGCCTCCTTACTGTTCCTAGAATTTGTAAACAAACAGCTGGTGGAAGGGCTTTCTCATATAGAGCTCCAATTCTGTAGAATGATCTGCCAACCCATGTGAGAGATGCAGACTCAGTCTCAACATTTAAGTCTATGCTGAAGACTCATCTCTACAGTAAATTCTATGGTATAGTGTAGTCTGGCCCAGGACGCTAAAAATGTACGGTGGCACTGTTTGACGATCCACCCATGCTGGCTTGCCTGCTAGGCTCCTCTCTCTCTACTGGGATATCCTCGCCCCAGCACCTCAGGAGCCGAGTCACTGGCCTGCTCATGTTACCCGATGATACCCTATACTTGTGGGATGGGAGTACACTGTGTGGACTATACCAAACCCTTTTTCAGAGTGTTTGCAGTCTGTCAGTGTCCCTTTGGTGGTGTGGTCTTGGCAATGTGGGTGGGCCTGAATCTTACCTGTTTGCTCCTGCCCAAGGTTTTCTTTGAGCAGCACCATGTCTCTAGTTCCCCCAGTTTCAGCCCCAGGTGTTATGCTGCAATAGTTTACGTGCCCACTTACCTTTCACTGGTTTTGTCAGGATCAGGCTCAGATCACAGGGAGAGAATCCAAACGCAGACACTGGAATGGTGAGTACAATAATAATGTGATTTATTGATGAGTAGATTTACTATGGCGCTTGGGGGAACTAATAGCAGATGACTGGCAGGAATAGTTATGATGCCAGTCAGGATACCAGGTGTTACAGGCAGGTATCCAGGAGAGCATGGTCAGGTGTACAGGCAGGTATCTAGGAGAGCACGGTCACAGGCAGGTATCCAGGAGATCATGGTCAGGTGTACAGACAGGATTCCAGGAGAACACGGTCAGGTGTACAGGCAGATATCCAGGAGAACAAGGGTTACGGATATAGTCACAGGAGATAGAGACACAGAGAAACAAATAATGTCTTAACCATAAGGGCATAGTACTAGAAATGAGTGATGGGCCCTTGACACTCAAGTGTCGAAACTGTCTCGATGTTTTCGAATCATCACGACATCGGAACAACGTATCGAGACATGTTTCAAAAACACTGCTGGTCACAAAGTGTTTTTTGTGACATTAAACAATACCTGTGTCGCACTTGTCAAAAACACTGACGCATCGGGTATAAAATGAGGCATCAAGCACAAACATTTCGAATGTGTGAGATCTTGGCTGAGAGATTTGTAAGAGTATTGAGAGATTGAGCCATCAGACACAAGATGGACCAACAACAACAGAGGTTTATTATTATTATTGGATATATATTTATATCTTTGACTTTCTGTATAAATCCTTCACACACACACACCATCAACCCCTTATACCGGCGAGGGGTCGCAGGCCTTTATACAATTACAAATTCTTATTTGTTTTATTGCCAAGGAGACCAGGGCAGTGTTGGTGATGATGACAACCTGTGGTTACTCCTGGACAACAGAGTCAGTGACACCAGGAGAATACAGAGTGCTAGTGCCAATGCTATGGTTAAAGTTCAACGGTACCTAGCAGATGCATACCTGGTCTTGAATTGGTATACTGGGAAAATGCAGGGGTCTTACCTCACCTATATTAACTAGCAATGGTCCATCTATCCATCCTTGCAACCTCTGTATTCTGCAAGAAAAAAAATTCAAAGGCTGGCCAGGTGGTAGACAAAAATAGGAATCGTCTGAGCCCTGGCAATGTAGAAAATGTTTCTAAATAAAGTGCTTAAAGATACAACAACAATTGGCTCAGACGGGAAAGTGTTTATTGTCTCACACAGTTCTATTTCATTCAATAACTCACAGGGTTGACAAACTACAATTATCAACACCTGTATTGCAACTACGCAGTTTGTGATGAAGGACGTGAATCATTCAGTCCAACCACAGAAGCGTTTGTTTGACCATGGTGGAATTAAGACTGTTGTGTGCCATAATTAAAGTTGCCAGCAGGTGTCAATGTCAAGTAAAGTTTTCAAAACGTTTAATGACGCCTTGAATCAAATGTTTCAATTGTCTTAATTGTTTCAAATGACTCGTTTTGACCATCACTACTAGAAATAGCAAAATGTTCAAAATAACCAAAAAGCACAATTCTCAAATTTGCACCAAGTATCTGGCTCGAGACTTTACGCACTGGGAAGTACAATAATCCGGCAAGGACTGATCACTGTCATCTCCCTTATAAAGGGAGAGCAGCAATCAGCCCAGGTGTGGCAGATCAGCAGGTGCAGGTGATGATTAGGGCTGGGGACTGGTGCTCAGGAATGGGTGCCTTCGTGGAGTGTAGGGAACTGGTGACTCAGGGGAACAGGAACAGACATACAAACACAAAACAATCCAGACACACACACACAAGGGATACCAGAATAGAGGGAAGGCACACAAAAGGAGAGGGGAAGACACAAGCACAAAAAAAAGCACAAAACACAGATCAATAAACACAGAGTTAAGGCCTCAGCCAGAACCGACCAAGAAGTCACCTAGTGTGGCTTCTACCATACGCCAACAAGAATGAGTGAGCCTACTGAGCTTTCACAAAAAGCACAAACCAACCAGCCAGAGGGCCCATACACATACCAAACCTGAGAGAGGCAGCCAGAGAGAACAACAAATGGCACATTTTATATGAAGGGCATGATGGGATAGCTGTTGATTGCTGAATCCACGTGTATTGGATAAGGGAGGGGAGGAGCCAGTGATAAGTGATGAATAGGGCTAATTAAGGATTTTCACCACCAAACGGAAAATAACAAACACACACAGAACAGGGACACAGCATAGAAACACTAACACAGACTAGGGCACAGAGACCCTATGGATGAGGAGACTGGGGGATGTAACATATGCAATGACTGTGGTCACAGCCCACCCATTCCTACCTTCATTTTTGGACAGTAATTGAACACTGATAAACAATGTGGCCTTAATACAATGTGTACCTTCAGATTCCCCACCCAGTACAGCCAGAAGAGGACTGGCCACCCCCTTGAGGCCAGCTCCTCTCTATGTTTCTTCCTAGGTCCCACCCACTAGGGGGTTTTTCCTAGCCACTGGGCATCACTTGTGTTGCTTGCTCTTGGGGGTTTTAGGCCGGGTGTCTGTCAAAGCACAGTGATGACTGCTGTTGTAAAAAGGGCTTTGAAGATTGCATTGATGATTGAATCTCAGGACAGGTGAGGTTAACATAAATATGCTTTTAAAGAGAATTGTATAATAATATATTTTCTTATTGGTAATATTTTTTTCATCAAAGAAGCTCATGGATTTATCTGACATGAAGACCTACTTCATTAAGGGGGTGATGTTTTTTATTTATCTTCTGTGGGTTTCTTTTAGTGTTCTAGTGTTTTCTGTATACCAGAGAGCAAGTTTTTTTCTGTTGTGGATTTGTTTATCTTTTACCGGTGCGACTGTATCCAGGATGTTACACAGGTTGAGGTGGAGATCTTCAGTAACACGATTACTCCTGTATCTAAGGATCACTTTTGAAGAATTGCAGAGGGTATTTGCCAGAATAAAGCATCTAGTCTCATCAAGACATAAAGATGAACATTGAATGTTTGTTAAACTTCACTCTATGGTCAGATATGGTGAAAAATAATGCTTTTTGGCCACAAACACCAGTGTTGAGATTGAAATAGAAAGAGCACAATATCATGCGGAAAAGAACTAATCACCACTGTGAAGTATGTGCTGTTGTGGATGTCTGGGTCATTGTTGGACCTTACAGCAGGAAAATAAGCCAGAGCTACTCATTTTGTGTATGTGTGTGTACAGACAAACATTGGGCATCGGGTAAGTTTGGAGAGAGGCAGCTACTGACACCAAGGCTAGTTTATGACACTAGGGGACCGGGTCGTATTTGAGATATGCGATGCTATAGTGATGACAATATCACAGTCGGATAAACTTAAAGCCCTTGTTTTGATTCCTCCATCTGGTCAGGCCAGCTCCACGCTCCACTAGATCCTCTAGTAGCGCCCCCTGGTGGAGCTTCTGGTAATGCTGGGAGGAATCTGTATCTGAAACAAACAGGCTGAATTCAAAGCGTCAATACAAAATTATTAAAAATAGATGAAAAACACTTATTCTGTAGGTTATACCCATCTTTCATAATACATTTTTATCCTAACATTTGACAGGTTTACACTTTAAAGAATATGAATTTCGTTGCACCACATTAAATACAAAAAACATGATAAACCATTTCAATGCAGAAGTGTGAAAACAGAGAGATGTACTTGACATTGAAGAATATAAAATATTTAATTTGCGCAATGACATTTCTTAAAACTATTCAAACCAGTATCTGTGCAGATGGAGGTTTCATTACAACTTATTAGGTTTTGCTTTACAGAGGTATGAAAACAAATTCAAGATTCTTCTAGAAGACATTGCTGATAGCTACTTCATTCATCCATGTGCTGTGTGGTTAAATTAAGTAACTGTAAATCCCTCTGGATAAGAACTTATTTCAAGTGACTAAAATTTAAGACATAATATGAAGGAAACTTAGTTACAGTAAATAGCTACACATTAGTGTTTTAGTTAAAGGCCAGTCTGTATATGTGGTTTATATGATTTCACTACAGCAGGATAAACAAAAGGTACCATCTCTCTATAGAGCAGTAGGCAGTTGAAAACAAAACATGTTCACAATTATAAAATGATAGATCAATACATTTAGTTAAGAAGGACTAATATCACTAAAATATACTTTTTTTTAAGAGGTAATATGGATTCAATCCATTTGTGTTTAACATCCCAAGGAATAACATTTGAAAATGTTTCATAACGTCACCTTTCATTTATAAATGACTTACTGTATAATATCTCATGCACATGAATTCAGTAAGTTACATTATTTTACCATCTGTGGTAGTCATTTTAAAGTACATTTGGTCAGTTTAATCACTGATGTTCTTATTAATTAGTTACATTACATTTATGAAATAATATTAAAAATAATGTTATGTAAGTGTGACACTTGCAATAGGGAGGGCATTACTGAGAAACAAACACACTGATCTGGGGGGGAGGTTTCTGATTTAACTCATGTCCTTCTCCAGAGTGGTCCAAAATTAGCTTCTGCTTGGTTGGCACCTTCAACTAGATATAAAGAGGCTGCTGCTCCAGCATCACTAAGTCAGACACTTTCTTCCTCTGTGGTAAGACTCTCTTCAACTCCTTATAATATACCTGTGTTTATGGATTATGTATTATTTATTTATCATGTTTTGTTAAATTGAGTTAAATAATAACATTTTCAGTGCTATAGGACTAAATTACTATCCTTGTGTGATTTATCAGTACAAAATTGACAGCCAAATATGACAACATTTTAAGGCCATGTCCAAAACATTTGAAGGCTAGATGATGAGGCCAGAGTTCTGTGTATATTCATAAATATTCCATAAAAAATGCATGTTTTACAGGGTCGTCTAAGAGGTGCAATTCATCTATAGGAGGAAAACCAGGTGGGACAAGATTTGATTTGTTCTGTGAAAGTATTCAGTGAGAAATAATGATCAACTAATTATTGATTAAGAATGAAGATCTGAAGAGTCACTCATTTTGTTGTTTCATCTCCCTCGTAGAGATCCGCCACCATGAGTACAGACGCTGAGATGCAGATTTACGGCAAGGCAGCCATATACCTCCGTAAGCCTGAGAGGGAACGTATTGAGGCTCAAACTGCCCCCTTTGATTCAAAGAACTCTTGCTACGTACCAGACAAAGTGGAGCTGTACCTTAAGGGTCTGGTCACTGCCAGGGAAGGTGGAAAGTGTAAAGTGACGGTCACAAAACCTGACGGCTCTAAGGAGGTAAAGCTAATCTAAAATGTTTTTCAATTCCAGTTTGTGCAAGTAATCTATTCCATTCTTCTAATTATAACAATAAATAAGTTAACATTAAATCAGTAACAACATTAACACAATATACTGTATTTTTTAATTTCAATTCTAGTCTCAGCATGTCTGTTGGTGGGCAAGAACAATGTATTTGAACTAAATTAAAATTTCCATTTTCAAAGACTGACCTTCTATAATCTACTTAAAACATCACGAAACATCCAGTTCTATCAAACTTTCAGGAAGGTGTTGAGTTCAAGGAGGATGAAATCTTTGAGATGAACCCCCCTAAGTATGACAAGATTGAGGACATGGCTATGATGACCTACCTGAATGAAGCCTCTGTGTTGTATAACCTCAAAGAGCGTTATGCAGCATGGATGATCTACGTAAGACTGAACACACATGAACATACACAAGACATCTCAGTCAGTTTACCTACCCCTGAAAAATGTTGTGTGTCTTGGCACAACTTAACATTTGGTTTAAGTTAGGAACATACAGGTTTAGTATAGGAACAAACTTCTAAGCTTAGGCCCTCAGTGATATCTTCCCTGATAAGAAAAGACCACCATTGTGGTCTGTGGGGGACTGATATACCATAACTACCAATTGTTATCTACAAGTAAGACTTCATATTGTAACTCAGGGACCCTAACTAATGTATAAACACTTTCATATAAATCAAGTTAAAAGTAAATCTGGTGGCTAAATCCTTCTTTCAATGTGTTGCCTTTGATCCAGACCTATTCTGGGCTCTTCTGTGCCACGGTGAACCCCTACAAGTGGCTCCCTGTGTACGACATGGAGGTTGTCAATGCCTACAGAGGGAAGAAGAGGATGGAGGCTCCACCCCATATCTTCTCCGTCTCTGATAACGCCTTCCAGTTCATGCTGATTGGTATGAGTTCTGATTGGATGGATGGATGGATGGATGGAAAAAAAGAGTTTGAAAAGAAGTATAGTTTATAGTCGGTTCTATGTTAGAAATGTTTATGGAGACTTTGTTTTCATGGTGATGCTATTAATTAAATAATGAGGAAAAGATGGATGGTAAAATAAGCTTTAAATAATGTACCCATGTTGTTGATTGAGTATGATGAGAAATATGTTATTCGGTTACAGATAAGGAGAACCAGTCTGTCCTGATTACGTAAGTATTTCAAGAAAATTACAGTTGTTAAAAAAAATCCATGTGTTAATATTTATGTGATTTCTTTATGTTAAGGGGTAGTAATTTTACTTATAGAAAGCAAATCTGAGACTCCAACATGTACCTAAAACCCTCTTTCTCTGTCATATAAACAAGTGGAGAATCTGGTGCAGGAAAGACTGTGAACACCAAGCGTGTCATCCAGTACTTTGCCACCATTGCAGTGTCTGGAGGAGAGAAGAAGAAGGAAGCAGATCCTGGCAAAATGCAGGTGAGATGTGCCTAGGTTAGACTGTATAACACATTTCAAATTGGTTGGCTGTGTGAAAATTATTTTAATTCTGTTTTCAGGAAAAATATCGTTTCAAATCAACTTGTGTTTTTGTCACCCAGGGGTCTCTTGAGGATCAGATCATTGCAGCTAACCCTCTGCTGGAGGCTTACGGTAATGCCAAGACAGTGAGAAATGACAACTCATCTCGCTTTGTAAGTATGAACGGCCTACTGTGGAAGTTACCTTAAACACCTAAGTAGTAGATTTAGTTGTTACATCAATCACTTTTGCAGAAAGTTAAAAAAAATTGGATTATAATTACTGGCCATTTTTGTAGGGGTTAATACACTATACAGCATGGTTTATTTTGGGCAAATTCTACATATAACTCTAGTTTAGTCAGTTGGCAACAAGTTGTAATTGATCTTATAGAAGGAATATACATTCAAAGGGTTGATTATTTATTTAAAGGACAAATAAATCTTATATTAAAATGTTAGATTTATTTTGTTGACCTATTTCTCCAACACCCTTTACATACTTTAGGGTAAATTCATCAGGATTCATTTCCAAGGTGGCAAACTGGCTAAAGCTGACATTGAGACCTGTGAGTTTCCTTTGACTGTGTTTTTATTATACATTATTCAAACGGGTCAGTTGTTTGGATAATATATCACTGAATAGAAATGATCATATTCTCTCTCTCAGACCTGCTGGAGAAGTCCAGAGTCACCTTCCAGCTGCCCGATGAGAGAGGCTACCACATCTTCTTCCAGATGATGACAGGACACAAGCCTGACATCGTTGGTACGTCAAAGTAGAGGAGTTTGAAGGCAAACTATTTTCACCCCCATCTGTGGAACCAATAACTTGCCCAACCTAATGGTAACATGTCAGTGATTACTAACGGTAACAAGACAAGGACAACATTTCCCACCTGACAGTTAGAATAAGTAAAAATATCCCTCATATGAAACTCCAACTATCTTGTGTACATGGTAACCAGGCATCTAGACATGGTACATGTCTATGGAGAAAATCTTTCAACGGATGTGATAACACACTGCTCCTGTATTCTTAGTCACTTCACACTGTTTATTCTATTATGTACCCTTCTTTTTATAAAGCAAGAAGAATTACTGTTAAGTTAGGACAGTAGAATTTCAAATAATTTGACTGACCTGCTGTTCTGTGCTGTCCACAGAAATGGCTCTCATCACCACCAACCCATACGACTTTCCCATGTGCAGTCAGGGTCAGATCACTGTGGCCAGTATCGATGACAAAGTGGAGCTGGATGCTACAGATGTGAGTCATACAAATGAACAAATATAGATGAAACAAATGCATGCATTTAGTTTAGTATAGTCTACACTTTTACTTTAAGCACATACATGTAAGACATGTAAAACACTACAAGGGCCAGAGCCTGCTGGTTTTCTGTTCTACCTCATTATTAATTGTAACCACCTGGTGTACCAGGTCTAAGTAAGTCCAGATTAGAGGGTTGCTAAACAGAGTGGAACTGGCTTCAAGTGTCACAGCTGAATAGGACTGCTGTAAGACATCCACAACAGAAAGCCAATGAAGGCCACTGTCTGTGTCATGCTCTTTCTGAGAAGCCATGTGGAACTATCAATCCATGTGTTGAACAACTGTACTGAAATTCAAACCACCTTTCATACTTCCTTCTCTAATGCCAGGATGCCATTACAATCCTGGGCTTCAGTAATGAAGAGAAGACCTGTATCTACAAGCTGACAGGAGCCGTGTTGCACCACGGCAACATGCACTTCAAGCAGAAGCAGCGTGAGGAGCAGGCGGAGCCAGACGGCACAGAGGGTGAGTCACAGACATAGATATACAACAAATAGAGCATCAGTCCAATTTACAATATAGAAATCCCCTTAAACACGTCAGAAAAGAGATCATTTTGAAGTGTAAATTCCAACTTCAATGAGTTATTTGAATTGAGGTGATTCAACTTCCTACACATAATATGAACATTCAGCCCGAAATGTAATGTTGAAAAAAGTTGTTAATTGCAAAAGTCCCAGACTGTTTGTTTAACCAGAGCTGCTGGAGATGAGCAGTGTTAAAGTCACTGCCTTGCTGTTCAGATTCAACATTATAACCAGGGAACCTGCTCTGTATCTGGTGGTCAATAATGTGTCAGTATATGTTTATATATGTATATGTATGTATGTGCGTGTGTGTCAGGTTGTTGTTGTATGGCACAAGCTCATTCACAATTCTTACCCTTTGAATGTTTTCAAAGACATAGATGCTTCGAGCATAAAGTACTTTGTAGTTGGATGAGCAGTGTGATTAGAGGAAGAATAGTTTGGCAAGATGTGCTCCATAAGATCTCTGTGTCAGTCAACATGAACTCATAAACAAACACACATCTTGTGCCTTAGCCTGTTGTTGTTCATTCTCTCCAGTGGCTGATAAAATCGCCTACCTGCTGGGCCTGAACTCAGCTGAGATGCTGAAGGCTCTGTGCTACCCCAGAGTGAAGGTTGGCAATGAGTATGTGACAAAGGGCCAGACTGTTCCTCAGGTAAGAGGAACAAACTCAGCATCTATCATGTTCTGAACCAATAATAGTTTGTGGTGCATTTCTGTTTTTGAATAGTCACAGTTTTTTGTCACAAGACATGGTCAACATCTAATTAAATGAGGCATTATCATTACAGGTTAACAACGCTGTCTCAGCTCTGTCCAAATCCATCTATGAGAGAATGTTCTTGTGGATGGTCATCCGCATCAACGAGATGTTGGACACCAAGATGCCAAGACAGTTCTATATCGGTGTGCTTGACATTGCTGGTTTTGAGATCTTTGATGTGAGTAGAAGACTAGAACAATACATGCAATTGTAATGGAGATGGATTCCAGCCTTAAATATATTGAAATTATACCTTTTAAAATGACATCAACAGTACAACAGCATGGAGCAGCTGTGCATCAACTTCACCAATGAGAAACTGCAACAGTTCTTCAACCACACCATGTTTGTCCTGGAGCAAGAAGAGTACA
>JACXGM010013628.1:0-22877 GCA_016801145.1 Umbra pygmaea | reverse complement strand
TTATTTGCGTGGTTGTAGCTGATTTACATTCTCATGGGCGGGCCAAATTCTCTGGGCGGGCCAAGCAGAGAAAGGGGAGGTAACCTTTCCCCTTATGACGACATAAGGGGAAAATTTCAGAACAGCACGTTTTAGCTTTCGTTTTCTCAAAGCCGGAGAAAAATACTCAGTGCTTGGTTTTTACCTATCGCAATTTCTATCCACTGGGGGACCATAGTCAGGCTAGATTAACTAATATTACTGTTAAAAAACCTCATAAATTCAAATTTTCATGCCATGGGACCTTTAATCGAGTTTGGAAATTGTAACTTTGTCGAGTCTATCCATTACTTGACTGACATTGTTCTGCTTCTTCTTTGGAATTAGCTGGCAGATGGCAATCAACTTAAAGATGCATACACTGCCACCTACAGTACCAGAGTGTGAGGTCAGTTACAGCCTACAGAACTTAAATTAACCCCATTAAAGATGCCTTACACGATGTTAGGCAATATTTAGAACTATTTAGGCCTCTAGGTTCTAATGGGAATTTAGGCGGCCTAGATCCAAAACATTTACTAAGGCTGACGTCATCTTTTTCCCACTAATCAACCTCTCCGGGGTGATTGATAACGGAACATAATTTAATTGGGGTGCGACTTCACTTTCCCCTATCTTAGCCGGTATGGATTGTGGGCTGTCTGTTACCTCTAATACAGGAGATACCTTACCCCCAGCAATGTCATTACCTAGCAACAGTGCTACTCCTTTCACTGCTAGCTTAGGCACCAACAAGGAAACATCCTAAAACCAGATCAGACATTAAGTGGACCCAGTGTACTGGCACAGAAATGGGGTTAGTTTTAATCCCACACAAAAGAACCTGTGATCTGCAGTATGTCTGGGCAGACCAGGGCAACAGGTCTGTAATTATTACTGATTGCGCCGCACCAGTGTCTCATAGGACTTTAACTGAAATCTGGTCCTCTATGTTCCCTGTGACTGAAACACTCCCGACAGACACAAATTAAGTTTACACTGGAGAGGAAGAGGCCACATCCTTTGGCCAATGCAAAGCAATTGCCACACGCCCAAATTCAGCAAAATTGTGATCTACTTCAGCCTCCTGAAAAGGTGGCACCAAGGCAATATTATAGCTTACATCAAACTGAGCCGGCTGACAGGAAGGTGTGACTCACTGAAACATGTCTCTAACTCCATTCTTTAAATTCTAGAACTAGAACTAGAAGTTCCATTCTAGAACTTCTGGTTCAAACTCATACTTTCAATATTCCTCCTTGTCTCTTAGGTCTGCCTCAAGATGGGCTATCTTAAGCCAGACCCTAGCAACCTCCACTGAGCCTTCAGCTGCAGGAAACAATGGGTCATATTTGGGCAAAGTCAGAGGAGCCCGAGGCACCCCATCACCCACACCAGCCACCACCCATGCAGGCGGGGGAGCCATTACCTCCTCGTCCTCAACCTCATCCTCCAACGCCATTACACCTACTTTTGACAAGCATAGTAAATAGGCTTTAACTATCTCTACAATCTCAGTCTTGAGGGCTTATTTACTGACTGACAAATTGTAAAACTGCTGATGCTAACATGTCAGCCTTACGCAACTTATCTAAGGACCCTTGAGGGTTCCTCAATAAACACTGCTACTGTAGATGCTGCCCTGATATCTACCACTAAAGGTCACACTAAACGTAAAATAAGGTACAGGTCACAAACCAACACAGAACACCTGTTACCCACAGAACAGCTAGTCCCTAATCACACCTCTAGACCACATCTCGATCACTGACCACTGAAACGACTGAACAGTGGGTGTAAAAATCCCGGACGAGCCCCCATTTGATATAATTTAGCTCCCGTAAGAAAGGGACCTGACACCCCATTGTTCAAAGGCCTCAGAAGGCCAGCAAAAGAGGTATGGGATCCAGGGTGCGAGCAAGGACACAAACACAGTAGTACCGTAAAAACAGGGCTTTATTTGTGCCACACAGTAAAACATATACAATTACAGGTAGGTACAAGGGGAGGCTGGACGGGACTAAAGCAAAGAAAAAAATATAAAGACCCCACCCCTAACCTGTCTTACATCCCAAAAACATAAGACTACCTGCCACACGAATGTGTGCCCGATCCAAACTTACAGGGAGCAGTCTGTCCAGATCTAACTACAGAGGACTGACAAGGGAGTATCCCTATAAGTAGTGTATACTCCAGAGTAGCTCGAGTCTATCCCCAACTCCCTGTAAACAAAATAATATAGGTAGTTAGCCCAATATATAATAGATACAAATACAAATGTACATAGAACCACACTAAGCTGCTCCCTCCTGCTGCTACACAACAAAGACAACAGTACAACTTATTTCACACAATTATTTTCTAACAATATCATAAATACCATAAATGTACTGATGTCAAATTTCTAATCTCACACAGGGTACAACCCAAACAGCACAGCAGCAGAGAGAGAACTACTTCTTCTTCTTCGTTGTTGTTGTTTAATGACGGTTGACATCCAACTGTAATGGTGCATTACCGCCACCTACTTTACTGGAGTGTGGGACAGAGAGATGGCAGATCTGGTTCTGTTAGAGGACCGTAATACGCGCTCTCTACGTTGGTGTTTATGGCCACCAAGACCTTTCAGCGGGAGATCGAGAACAGGTCTGGTATATCACAGGCAACAATTAGTCAAAGTATGCCAGCAGTTTTGGCGGCTATCAAGTCCCTTTCCCTTAGGTATATTTAATTTCCATATGATTACGCTCAGCAGACTGTGATTAAAAGACAATTTTATGAGATTGCTGGGTTTCCACATGGGATTGGGGCGAGTGATTGTACTCATGTGTGTCTGTAGCCACCATCCATGAATTATTACAAATTTATCAATCGCAAAAACTTTCATTCAATCAACTTCTAGATCATATGTGATGCCAGGATATTTGTTCTGAATATGGTAGCCGGGTGGCCTGGGGGGGACGCGCAACTCTTATTTTTCAAAACTGCAGCGTTGGAACAAGGCTACAGGAGGGCACACCGGATGGCTGGAGTCATCTCCTCGTTGAGTTACAATACGCCCACGTACAATTATTATAAAAGTTCTACATAGTTCTTTGGTGAAACGGTTTGATGTCATTCCTCTATGTGACATAGGTTATCCCCTGAATGAGTACCTTCTAACACTGCTTGCAAATTCCCAAACGAGCAGGAGCGCAATTTCAAAAGTGTGCACACACGCACACAAAACACAGTGGATTTATATATAGGTTTGCTCAAGGTCAAGTGGCTCTGTCTTGGGTCGGGGGGGCTCTGCTTTACATCCCAAAACAGGCCTGCAACATAATTATGGCCTGCAGGGTTCTCCACAATATTGCACTGGAAAACGGGGCCATTCAATGAAGATTTGTGGCCACAACTATAGTAAGGGAGTAAAAGGATACAATTAAGATGCACTTATGAAGTTAAAGCATTAATAATTAATATATTTCCTTTTCTCCCCTTTCGCAATAATCTGAGTTGAGAACGGAGAAATGCTTTATAAATGCGTATAAAGGGATTGATAGTATAGACATTGTTGATATTTCCTATCTAACTATCTAACCTCATAATGATCATTTATCCGTGTGTAAACACCTACGGAAAGAAATACCAGAGCGACCCGGGAAAACTTAATCTCTACCCGCGATACTCAGTATACAGTGCATAGGCTAACCTAGCTTAAATGTGTGCGTGAAGGGCTGAAACAAGATAGCAGGCCGCAACAAGAATAGCTTACGTTCCAATGAATGACTCCACCGGAGATGTTATGGGAAATTATTTAGAATGTCTATGACAGAACTTAGTAAGTGACTAATATTTAATTCCAGTTAAAGGGCATCGAAGTACAAACTTTAACCGGACACAGAATTGCACAATTATACCAAGAATTACCTGTCGTTTACACTTCTAAATATGATCTACGATCTAAGCATGTCTTATACGGTACAGTCTAATCACAACATTTATTCAACACATTTGTTATGGCACGCACGTGTGGCCAGGAGAGTCGTTAAAGAGATCTCGTCTGATTTAACCTTAAACAAAGACTTATATTTACCCTCAAGAGGGGCCGCCCACAACTCCCGCTACATATGACATACAGAATCAGTTCACTGGCTGGAATTGGAGAACAACAGAGGACATTAACAATTAGATTGTGCGTCGCCTTGGCGCCTCGGCGCATCCGGGCTGTCACAAAGGACTGGGTTATAACATTTGAATATCTTACAGAGGGGGGAGCTAGCATTTGTCTTCTAGAAACCACGTGTAGAAAACATAAGACCTTTTACAAGTAATAATACCAAACTCCCTTTATGGGTGGATCAAAAATCACATATGAACAGGCTTAAATGTGTGACATACGTTGGGGTTTGCCCCCTTCCCATGAATCTTAATTCATCCCAGGAAATCCTTTGTTAGATGAGGAGGGATGGGAAGCCAGCTGTTGAAGGAGTCATTATTTGGTCCTATAAACATTAATTTCCCACTACACAACAGCCAGCATTGTGGCTCTACGAAGGAGACAGGATCTAATTTTACGCTTCTAATATAGTAAGTGCTATCTTTGGGTAAGAAAACTACAAAAAAAATACAATGTGGAATGTTTATTGAAAATAATTCATTTGTTTGAAATGCACTTCAGGTTCTCGTTTTATGGTTTCAATGACTGTAGCAGTAACCTCCGTCCACGGCAAATTTTTCCTTGATCCATTGATGCCTGAATTTAAGCTTCCAAATAAAACGAAGCGGTTGGCCTCCACATTAGACCCTTAGCGTATCTATTTCCATCTCAGATAAATTCCTTTTCTTTGCCGGATGTTGCTTATCCATGTCGTAAATTCAAATGACGAGGCCTCCAACCTGTGAATATATGTGGGCGTGATATTTAAATTACGATTGATTTCAACCGTCTGATTTGTCAACACCCGTTCATTCGTACGCTGGAATTGGAGTGATACAAATGTTTTGTAAATCACAAGTGAGCCCCGTCATAAGATGATGTCTGTGCTCAGATCCACGCTGGTTTTTATGTACGTTTGATAAATGAGGGCCATAGTGCCCACACTGACTCATCACATGATTCACAGTCCCCTGAGTCTCACAATAGTCACACATAGTCAGATGTTTCCCTATTCTAAACAGTGAACCATTCAGTCTAAAGTGCCCTATTCTAAGCCTAGTGTAGATGGCCCCCTCCTTCCTTCCACCCCCTTGCTCTCATAACTTCCCTTTGTCCCTCCGTCCCAATGCTCCTGCCAACTTTCCATCACCTTTGCCCAAACAAAACTCTTTTTGCCTCCCCTTTACTCAACTTCACCACCATAGTGACCTCCTTCTCCCCAAGGGCCTTCTTCGCAAGCCTGTCAGCCGCCTCATTACCCACCACTCCCACATATGCTGGCACCCACGCAAACCTAATTTGGCACCCTTTGTGCACCACCCGACCAAGGTTCATCAGTACCTCCAACACAAGGTCCTGCCTGCTGCATGAGCTACATGCTTGTAAGCTCTTAAATACAGAACATAAAAAGTAAAATTATTTATATATATATACTTAAAGTAGCCTATACAACAATCTCTGGACTGTTTTCTGCTGGTTAGTATACCAACTGCCTGCAAATTGCTGCTTGCAGACTATTCTCTCCTGCTCAAGAACTGCCAAACATGCGAGCAGCACACTTTTAGCCTAATTGCAAAACCTTATTCAGCTTTGTCCTGTGTTGATGGTATAATAATAATAATAATAATAATACATTTAACTTATATAGCGCTTTTCAAGGTACCCAAAGCACTTTACACAGTGAGGGGGGAAAGCCCACCTCATCCACCACCCACTTGGGTGATGCACGGCAGCCATTTTTCGCCAGAACGCTCACCACACATCAGCTATTAAGTGGAGAGATGAGTAGTTATATATGCCAATTAGGAAGGAGGGGGATTATTAGGTCGCCATGATTGAAGTGAGGCCTGGTTGGGAATTTGGCCATGACACCGGGGTTAACACCCCTACTCTTACGATAAGTGCCATGGGATTTTTAATGACCACAGAGAGTCAGGACACCCACTTAACATCCCATCCGAAAGACAGCACCCTATGCAGGGCAGATGTCCCCATCACTACCCTGGGGCATTGGGAATGATCTTTAGACCAGAGGGAAGACTGCCCCCTACTGGTATACAAAAGACCAGGGGCTTAACCCCCCCTGAGATACATCATGTGCACACCTTCCTCTACCCATTTCAATGCCAACAGTACTGCAATCATCTCTGCTGTGAACACGGCTAGATGATCTGACAGCCGCCTCAAGACTCCCCTACGACTGGCCTCTTCACTAAATGCTGCCCCATTCCGCCCTGTGTGATCTTTTGCCCATCTGTGTAGATATTAGGGTTGGCCATCGTTTTGATTTTAACAATTCTGATTCCAATTCCAATTCTTTCTTTCAATTCCGGTTCTTATCGATTCTCGATTCCGATTCTTTAATGACTAAGATTGAAACGGGTCACATTGCCTTGTCGGCAGTATGCGCGAATGTTCAGCACAAATTGTTTCTCCAGCAGTTGAGAACACCCATTCAATAGGTGCAGAGGAGGCCTGAACACAAAGTGGTGCAGCTTTTTCACCACATAAGCTGTAACGTTTGTGGCATTCTTCCACATTCTCCGCTGTTATATTATTTTTACATTGACTGCTAACGTGAACGAAGTTTCACGCTGCAGTTGAACACTAGCAGCAGTAGGTTTGCTAATGTTACTTGTGTTAGCAATTTGCGTAAAGTTAAATCTATCTACGAGAGAAAAAAAGCTGAGTAACATTGTTATTCACCCCAATTTTAGCGATTCGGCAAATGTTTAATCATATTTGTAGTGCATTCTCCAATCAAGAAATTTGGATTGTTTCCTCTAAACAGACTGAGAAAAAGTAGGATATGCCTGAACAGGGATTACAGTTTCCGTGAAATAAGAACCTATGTTTTGAGGGAGCGGCATCATGGGAGCCAAGTTTAATTCTAACGTCCATCAACATACAGTAGGATAAGGGTAAAATTTAACATTTATCATTCAATCATGATTATTTGTAAATTTGATTACAAATATTTAAATACATATTTTGTTTCAGTAGGAATTAACTAGTGTAATATAGCCTAAATGTTACAGTACATGAGAAGCAGAGATCATGGGTGCAGTTGTAAAATAATCACATTTTATTGCAAAGCCTAAAATTGACATCATAGTCATCAAAAAAAGTGTGTGCTTTTAAACTCCATCCAATCACTAGACAGCCAACACTATTCCTCTTCATTACAATATTGTTTCTAATCAATTTTGTCATGCTTCTGGTCTGAACTGATTGCATCTCACACAATGTTCATTTGTTTTATTCCCTCTACATTTTCGGACTTACAGTACTTCTTCCCGGGCTTATAGCTGCTCTGGCTGGGGAAGGGAAGAACTGGGCTTGCCACCAATTGATTAGTCATTATCACCCTGTTCATACATATTGAAATGACAATGGTCACATGTTGTACCTCAGGGAGGGGGGGGGTTGAGCCCCTGGTTATTTGTATACCATTAATACAGGACAAAGCTGAATAATGTTTTACAATTAGGCTAATAGCGCGCTGCTCGCCTGTTCAGCAGTTCTTGAACAGAAGAGAACAGTCTGCAGGCAGCGATTTGGAGGCTGTCATTGTTTAGCTAGAAGATAGTCCAGAAATTGTGGTATAGGCTACTTTTAGTCATATGAAGTAATAGGTCTGCATCCACATTTGAATAGTTTGCATGCACACTGGGAGAGAGCACGCACAGAGCTGTGCAGATCAGGATTTGTCAAAAATAAATAAGCCATCACTTTGAATCAAGCCAAATGGGACTTTGTGTGATGTTTGTAGCCTACAATTTTGCTTTCTCATGAGACTTGAAATCTAGATGTCCGATCAGGCTTCAGGGTATACATGCTTTACCCCGAACATCTTTTTAAGGTATGCAGTAAAATAAGGCTGCTAAAATGTTACGTTATTCTCATCCCGACAATTTTTTTCCTTCAAAAACACCCAGGGCATTGCAGTGCCAAACCAGACGCAAGTTGCTATTTTCCACCCGACTCATACTGTAACTCAGTTTGTAATTTCTTTTTTATATATAATTATTTATCACATATACAGCAATGATGACAAAAAAAAGGTACATAGCAAAATGTTCTTTACCATACCCTCCCCCTTCCCTCCTCTATATCCACTCCACCCGATTCTCCTACCCCCAAACCCCACACAAAACATCCAGATGAAAACACATCACACAGACATACATTTATATCTAATTTACAATAGTAAGATTAATACTAATAATAACTTGGTTTAAGGAAAATATGCTGGAAGCCTCTGCAAACTGTTAAAATATGAGATAAATGACTTCTATTTGTCAGAGAATTTAGAGTGAGATCCCTTCAAGGAGTACCTAATTTTCTCCAATTGCAAAAAAAATAGGACATCAGTTAGCCACTGGGAAGCTATTGCAGGGGGCTGACAGGATTTCCACAATAGTAAAATCCTGCATCTAGCTAATAATGTTGTGAAAGCAATAATTTCAGTGTCTTTATTTTTTAATTTAATCGAGTTACCTGGGATTCCAAACAGAGCAATTAATGGGCATGTAGTCAGGTGTATTTTGAGGGCTTCAGACAACATATGGAATACTTAATTCCTGAAGCTATTCAGTTTTGGAGAAGTAAAAAACATATGGTATAGGTCACAGGGAGAGGAGGAACACCTGTCACACACATCCATCGCTGCTGGGTAAATGTTGGATAATCTGGACTTTGAGTAATGTACTCTGTGATAACCTTAAATTGAATGAGACCCAGACGGGCACACGAAGAGGTAGAACTTGTTCTTTTAATTGCCTCTTCCCAGAACTCCTTAGAAAATATCATCCCCATCTCCTGCTCCCAAGCCGATTTAGTTCTATCCATGGACTGGTCGTCACATGACATGATCCAGCAATATACACGGGAAATCAAAGATTTCTGTAGGGGTGAGATAGTCAGCAATACATCCCAGGGCTGGGTTGAGGGTATGCAAGGAAAGCCTTCGAATTGATTGGAAACAAAATGGCTCAACTGTAAATAGCGGAGAAAATTAGATAAAGGCAAGTTGTATTTAACAGATATATTGGGAAAAGTAGAAAAGACTAAATTTTCTTATATATCAAAGAACGTTTTAATACCTTTCCCTTTCCAAAAACAGAAGGCTTTGTCATCAACCGATGGGGAAAATGTATGGTTTTTATCAATGGGGCCCATGATAGATACAGAAGAAAATTTAAAGTGGCTACGGAACTGGTACAGGATTACCAGTATAAAGAGAAGGAGACAATGAAGAGAGGCACAACCTACCTTCTAAATGGCACCATGGCGTGTTTGGGGCATGTAACCAGAGTAAAATTTTTCTGAAGGATGGCTGCCCAGTAATAGTATAGAAAATTGGGAAGTGCAAGCCCTCCATTGAATTTACATCTCTCGAGTTGAGATCTACTGACCCTGGGCACCTTTTCACCCCAGATGAAGGAAGATATTGCTTGATTGATTGCCTTAAAAAAGGACTTTGGCAGGAACATTGGTATAGAAATAAAAAGGTACATAAATTTAGGAAAACTGTTTGTTTTCACCACGTTGATCTTCCCTATCAATGATAGAGGTAAATTACTCCAACTCTGAAAATCTGCCTTCATCTGAGTGAAAATGGGGAAGAAATTGGCTGAAAATAAATCTGCCAGTGAGAAGTCACATTCACTCCAAGGTACTTGAAGCCGGAGTGCTTCAGCTGAAAGGGCAAGTCTGTATGTTGAAGTTGTAGTGCTGCTGGGTTAATTGAAAAACATTCATTCTTTTGTAGGTTAAGTTTTTACCCCGAAAACAAACAAAACATGTCCAAGATAGAGAGGATACTCGGTAAAGATGTAGCTGGGTTATGGACATAAAGTAATTGGTCAGCCGCATATAACGATCACTTGTGTTCAATTCCCCCCCTGGAGACACCCTGAAAACTGGGTGAGGCCCATATTGCCGCCGAAAGGGGCTCAATGGCAATGGCAAAGAGCAATGGGGACAGCGGACAGCCCTGCCTTGTCCTGCATTCCAGAGCAAAGTATTCAGAATAAATATCATTAGTGTAGACACTGGCCTGAGGGGAAGCATATAAAAGCCTAATCCATGCACAGAGATTGTCACCAAAACCAAACTTACTTAGCGCCGAAAATAAATATTCCCACTGAATTCTATCAAATGCCTTCTTTGCATCGAGTGAAACCACAAACTCCGGGGAACTGGAGAACTGTTTGGAGTAAATAATATTGAGAAGAGTCTGAATATTGACAAATGCCTGTCAACCCTTAACAAATCCTGTCTGTTCTTCCGAGATGACTGCTGGAACGGGTAGCTAGCAATTTAGAATCGACATTGAGGAGGCTAAGTGGCCTGTATGAGGAACAAGCAGTTGGGTCTTTACCCTTTTTAAGAAGAAGTGTAATAGAAGCCTGTGTTAAGGTTGGGGGAGAGACCCTTGATCCAATGAGTCATTATACATAGCTAAAAGTATGGGGGCTAGCTATGGATAATTTTTTTTAAAACCTCAATAGGGAACCGATCTGGGCCGGGAGCTTTGCTGCTGCTTAGAATGGTTTTATTGAGGCGATCACCTCCTCAAGCCTTAGAGGAGAGTCAAGGTCAACAGCAACCTCCGCGGCAACAGTGGGAATGTCTAGCGTATCAAAAAACTGAGTCATTTTAGCTGTGTTCGCAGAAAAGTAAGGAATAGAAGGATTTAAAGATGTCATTGATCCTCTCAGGGTCATAAACCATATAGTTTGAAGTATCTTGAATTTGAGGGATCAAACGAGGGGCAGCACTTCAATTTAACTGATGCGCCAGCAAGCGGCTTGCCTTGTCCCCGTGTTTGTAATAGGTGGAGCGTGAGTGCAACAGCAAAACGTCCTGCCTCATTCGTAGATAAAAGATTAAATTCAGAATGCAAATTTAAACGTTGTTTATGTAATTCAGGGGATGGAGTCTGAGCATATTTATGATCCAACTCAAGAATCTCTATTGAAAGTTTGTCCATTTTAACCCTACGGTCTTTATTTATGTTTGAGGAATAAGATATAATCACACCCCTAAATAGGCCTTAAGCGTCTCCCATATGAGAGAAGGAGAGATTGAATCAATCTGATTGTGATAAAGAAAATTTTAGAGGTAATACTGTTACAAAATATATCATCGGACAAGAGAAGAGAGTAAAATTTCCAGCGAGGGGGAGTACAGGATTTTGGCGATAAAGTAATTTCAAGTGCTACAGGGCCATGGTCCGATATTACAATGCGCAAGTAGTCCACTGAAGTAACATCTGGTAATAGCCGATGGTCTACAAAGAAATAGTCAATGCGGGAAAAAGAGTGATGAACGTGTGAGAAGAAAGAGTACTCACGTGCCAGTGGATTCTGAAGTCTCCAAGGGTCAGTACATCCATTCTGTATCATAAACTCTAAAAATACTTGTTGGAGAGAGGCACAGGTAGAGGACTAGAGCGGTCCAAGTTTTGGTCCATGACACAGTTCAAATCTCCCGCCAGTATCAATCGATGGGTGTGTGACAATGGTATCCTCCCCAGTAGCCTATTTGCTAAATTAGCATCATCAAAGTTGGGTGCATACACATTAACCAGTACTACGGGAGTGTTACATATCGAACCAGATATAATTAAATACCTCCCGCTGTTATCTGAAATTACATTGGTGGGTGAGAAATCTGTTCTTTTACTGACCAAAATTGCCACCCCTCTGGCTTTAGAATTGTAGTGGGAGTGGAAGACCTAGCTAAACCTAGGTTTTTTTAGTCTTGAGTGGTCTTTAATAAGTAAATTGATCTCTTGTAGGAATGCTATGTCGGTTTTATTCTTTTTTTAAGTGGGAGAAAACACGAGACCTCTTATTTGGATTGTTCATTGCTTTCACATTCCTAGATATGAATTTAATATTAGAAGCCCCCCCACGTTGCTGTGGTCAGCCATTTAATGTTTCTCAGTTCAGAGTTCTGTAAAGTAATCCCAACAGAGATACATTTGGACAACATGGCATCATCAATTATCCAAAATGCATCCAAAAACCCGATAGTACATAGTACAAACACACATATAATTACAAAAAAACACAGACTATTCTACAAAGAACAAAAAAATAATTAGACACCAAGACAAGGTCAAGGTCATTTTATTTGTATAGCGCATTTACAACAGCCACTAGGCTGACCAAAATGCTTTACAGAAAAGTAATACATCTAGAAAGAAATAATAAAAAATACCTATATCACAACACACAGTAACACAAGTATGGAAGCAGTATAAAACGTAGGCTAAAAATCAAAAGGTAAAATCAGCCAGAGATGAAGGTTAGTATGCTAAAGAGAACAGGTGGGTTTTTTAATAAAAAATTAAAAACAGACAAGGTAGGGGCCATTCTAATCTGTAGGGGCATGGAGTTCCAGAGCCGCGGGCCTGCTACCGCAAAAGCACGCTCAACGCGAGAGTCTAACGCGAGGGACTACCAGCAAAGCCTGATCAAGAGATCTTAGGCTTTGGGATGAAGTGTAAGGATGGACAAGTTCAGAGAGATAGACCGGGGCTAGGTTATGTTAAGATTTAAAAACTCAGTGGGTAGGGAGTCAGACTTGTAGTCAGAGGGTTGCCAGTTCGATTCCCGACTGAGCCAAATGTCGTTGTGTCCTTGGGCAAGACACTTTACCCTAATTGCTCCCAGGTCGTTGCTGTAAATAAGAAATTGTTCTTAGCCAACTTACCTGGTTAAATAAAAATAAAAAAATAAAAAGAGCTTCTCAAATTGGTCTGAAAGATCCATATTCCCATAAAAACACAGATATTAAACACTGAAAGCTGAAATAAACTTAACCATTGTTATTCAATACTCCTGGGTGACTTCCATCAGTTAGTACAGAATAAAAAACAATTATTCATTGTTCATCACTAAATTCTTCACTTTTCTCCGCCTTTTATCAACAATACATAAAGTTATGTTGTTTTTAAACCAACAACAATCTTTTTTTTCAAAACCACATAGCTAAATGTGTAAAAAAATGCAAAACATTCAACATTTAGAATGCAGAAAAGCTGTGTATTGTAATGAATACAGTAATTCTATGTGAAATGTTGATGTTTAGGAACAACTATTGTAAGAGTCTTTTAAAGCTTTTATGTGTAATCAAAGCAACAAAAGAAATCTAATACAAAGAGGTCAGAAAGTCAGTGGTTTAACTGTATGTGATTTATAAAAGTACAGAGCAGTTTCATCAAAAAGTAAACACTATATAAATCAATGGAATTTTGGCCATTACATTTTTCAAATAGGTAAACAAGGAAGTTAAATGATTGATATGGTATTAGCCAGAGAGTGTGTGCTGGTAAAAAGTAATATATTTGATCTGCAACTGTAAATTGGAACTTAACAATTTGCTCTCTGAAAGTAACATGCCATGTGCCATACAATAACCTATTTAATTGAGTCATTTCTAATATAAGTTGAGGCGCATTACTCAGTGTCCAATTTCTGCTCATATCTTTAGGTTAGCTCTCTTACCCAAACGAGGGAGCGTCACCTCGGCGCGTAGGTTTAATATAGGGAGCTGTATGCATCTGACATTAGCTAAAGTCGATGTAACTTAACATTAGCTACACACGCGCAGCAGTTTGTCTACATTACTCATTGATCAAACAAGACTATGGTGGGACAAAAATTTGCTTTGGAGTAGGAGCATCGATAAGAGAACTCGTTAACGTCAAGGGCATACAATATCGATGGTTCATAAATCTTTTTTCAATCCCCATCCGAGGCAGGTTGCTAACGTTAGCTAGCCAGCTTTGCTAAACATCACTCTTACACATAGCTTACCTTTCTTTCTGCTTCCTTTCTAAGTGACGATAAAAGTTTAAAGTAGTCCCCACCATCTCTGAAAGGGAAGCACTGCAGTATACAAGAAGCTGTATGCTTTCTTCTGGATATTGTTTTACAAATAAATTCTTTATGATTTTTGTAGCCGAATTGTATTACTGAAGATTTTGCAGACATCTTCTCCCACTCCCAGATAAATACAGCTCACTTTCTTGGGAGTGCGAGTGAAAGGGGGCAGGGATGGGTGACAGCGGTAACAAAAATTCATAATTAGCTATGAGTCACGTTATTGCTTGGATTCAAATCAGTACGTTTTACATCCAATAAAAGCAAGGATGTTTACAAAACAAGAGACAATATACTGACAATTTAGTGATATTTCCACAGTTATGGTCTTGACTGGTCTTGAAAAAAGTCTGGAGTCCTCAATGTCCGAGATCGAGACAAGACCGAGTACTAATGCGGTCGAGACCGAGACGAGACCGAGACCATCAAAAAGTGGTCTCGAGTACTACAACACTGCTTTGTAACATTCTGGTATGCAGTGACGGAGTCTTTGAACATATGTTATGAGACCTGTCCCGTTTCCATTTGCATTCAGCCTTTGTACAGACTTGATTTTGGTGACGAGTGTCAGAGTTATGCCACATTTGAGATTTCGGTTTGCATTTGAAAGGCTTTAGAGGGGGCAGTTATATTTATAACCCTAAGCCAAGACAAGCTTAAAAGGCTGAGATTTTGATTCACATCCAGATCAGGCAGTGGTTGGTCTAGGTGCAACTGTGAGCAGAGTTCAGTAAAGCACAGATCGAAATTAGTGCTAAACTGTGAGGAGTAGAACTGCGACAATGTCATAGTTGCAATAGTGAGCTGGGAGACCTCTGGGAGGGACAGAGAGAATAAAATCGGTTTATGATCAGAAAGCACTGAGTCTGAAAAAACAATGTCAGTGACATCAAGTCCATAGGATAATACGAGATCCAATGTGTGGCCCTGGATATGAGTGGAGTATTTAATCCACTGTGATAGATTAAAAGCAGCAATTAGATTAATAAACTCCTGGGCCAAGGGATTTGAGAGGCAGCACACGTGGATATTAAAATCACCCACCAATAGAGAGTGGTCATTTTTTGTGGCAATACTGCCAACAAACTCAGTAAAATGCTGAATAAAATCCTCATTAGAGTGAGGAGGGCGATAGATCACCGCTAGACCATACGGGACTG
Source organism: Umbra pygmaea (assembly GCA_016801145.1). Lineage (NCBI taxonomy): Eukaryota > Metazoa > Chordata > Actinopteri > Esociformes > Umbridae > Umbra > Umbra pygmaea. The sequence goes on along the minus strand of JACXGM010013628.1, from coordinate 7,659 downwards.
TTCCAGTCAAGGTGGAGGATTTGAGCTTCAAAGCTTGAAAAATTTGCTATATGGACAAGCCGGCAGCGTGAAGATAGATTACTTAAAATGGTTATGATCCCGCCCCCACGTCCACTAATACGAGGATAGTTAAAAAATGTAGAGGTCGGTGGAACCAGTTCTGAGAAGGGAGTTAAGTCGCCAACCTTTATCTAGGATTCTGTGATGAACATAAAATCCAGGTTGAGTGAAAAGTAGAAATAATTTAATACAAAGGTTTTATTCACAACAGAGCGGGCGTTTATTTCCCAAACATTGCCATTATACTTGACAGACAAACGAGCAGGGAAGCGCAGGGAGAACTTCACATTGTTAGCATGCAGTCTACTTTTATTGTTTGTGTATTTGGCTCTCTTTGCGGCAACACCAGCACTAAAATCTGGGAACAGAAATACCTTGGTCTGGCGGAAAAACAGTTGGTCTGTGCCCGTCCTTCTGAGAGCACTGTCCTTGTCATGGGGGTTGTGAAAACGGACAATAAAGCCTCGCGGCTTCCTGCCCTCTTCTCCACCCGAAAGGCGATATCCCAGACGATGAGCGCGGTCCAGCTTCGGAGGTGACTTATAGACTGTGGGAAGTATCTCAGAAAGCAGACCGGACATGAAAGAGACCGGGTCGGACCCTTCGAAACCTTCAGGGATACCGACCAGTCTAACATCATTCCGCCTAGAAGGGGATTCTAGGTCCTCGATTTTGTCGCCCATTTTGCGATTCTCTGTTTGCAGACGAGTGAACGCGTTCTCTAAGGTGAGCTACCTGTCGCTGTAAGCAGCCAGGTGATGTTCAAGCTCATCTGTGGGGCAAGCCTGTTCCTCCAAAGACGATTTAATGGATTTTAGAGCCGCGGCAATATTTGAGGTAGCAGCCTCGATTGAGGATTAAACTTGACCGACCAGTACTGCAGACAGCTCGCTCAAAAATTCAGTTTTAAAAGACTTGAGATCAGCCGAAGTGATTGGGGAAGATGTATCCTCCACTATACCAGTGAGCTCTTGGATAGCGGAGCAGGTGCCGGCTGCTGTTTGTTTGGCTAGATGGTTTCGGCATCTTCTGGTACAGGTAGGTGTATGAAATATTCTGAAAATAAACTATTAATTCAATGGAGGCATATAATTGTTAATTGAAACAATATATATGATTGTCTTTATTGCTTATGGATCAGTTGATGGTGGTTGCGTAGTATTCTAATTATAGCATAGGTAAAAACACGGAGCCTCCACACACACCACCTCTCCTCTCACATGCTTAACCGGAAGTCATTTTGGAAAATTGTGTGTGTCAGTTTTTAGTCAACAACGCACACGCATAACACAAACATGCAAAAGAGGAATTAAAACATGACGTGAAAGATTGGTTTACTAATTTGTCAATGCATAGAAATCACAAGTGGAAACATTTTTCTTCCAAATGGAAAGCTGCATGACTGATGTCTTGTTATGCATTAAATAAAAATTTGACATATTGCAGATCTCACCTCTTTAAGTGTTGTAGGAGAACTAATAAATAGATTAGAATCATGTAGTTTTTTTTATTGTTTTACTGTTGTTGGAATTGAGCAATTGTAACAAGGACGGTGTAGGTGTAGAGAGAGGAGAATCTGAGGCAGGTATGTGAATATTGTAGTTTAATTTAAACCAAGGGAAAGGCGAGGAAGAGCTAACGGAATATACATATATACACTCACCTAAATGATTATTAGGAACACCATACTAATACTGTGTTTGACCCCCTTTCGCCTTCAGAACTGCCTTAATTCTACGTGGCATTGATTCAACAAGGTGCTGAAAGCATTCTTTAGAAATGTTGGCCCATATTGATAGGATAGCATCTTGCAGTTGATGGAGATTTGTTGGATGCACATCCAGGGCACGAAGCTCCCGTTCCACCACATCCCAAAGATGCTCTATTGGGTTGAGATCTGGGGCCTCATTTATAAAACTTTGCGGTGGATTTGCTTCTGAAGAGGCGTACGGACGAAAAATAGGATGTGCGTATGCAAAGAAATATTCTGATTAATAAAACTGTGCACACGCACATCCTACGTCGTTTTCCCTTCATAAATCACAATCAACTCTAAATCACAATCAACTCTAAATGTGGCGCAAAAGCTGCGCCACATTTAGAGTTGATTGTGATTTATGAACTCTAAATCACAATCAACTCTAAAAGCTGCACCACATTTAGAGTTGATTGTGATTTAGAGTTGATTGTGATTTATGAAGGGAAAACGTTATGTCACACCCATAACTGCCCATAAATAGTCAGTGAAATGCCCCGAAATTAATTTTCATTGATTGAGAAATCATGGCAAACAGAGAGAGGAAAACCAAAAAAGAAACTTCACTCAATGTGAAGTAGAAAATATTGTTGGCGAGGTGGAAAAGAGGAGGAAAATGTTCTTTAAAGGGCACAGTGTGCCTATTACCAATGCCGAAAAACGCGTTGGAGTGGCAAAAGGTTGCAGACGCTGTAAAAAAGTTGGACCGTGGCCCAAATAAAAAGTGGTCAGATATCAGTCGATGTCAAAGCGTCTAGCACTTCATCGCGAAAGTGTGTCTGCCACGGGTGGGGGAAAATTGGTTACATTATAGCAAAATGTCTGCATCACAAATTATGGTTACACTTTATTTGGAGAGTCTGAAATTCCATCTGTAGGTGCTCTACAGATAGTTTGTTGATGATATGACTATCAACAAACTATCTGTTGATGAAAAACTAATTGTGTGGTTTAAGGGTAGGAGTAAGTTTAGAAAATGTTTTAGGGTAATGGTTAGGGTTAGGCTTAACATTAGGGGAAGGGTTAAGGTTAGGATTAGGGTTAGGGTTTGAATTAGGGTTAGTAGATATTTTGTTAAAATTTTGTTGATAGTCTGCAGATAATCTGTAGAGTATCTACAGATACATATTTTGGACTCTCAGAAAAAAGTGTTACCCAAATTATTTTGACATTGGCGGAATGAAAATTATTTTGATTAATGAAAGCATGTTCATTCTCATTCCTTGCCATTATTGCAATAACACCGATTACATTTGGGAAACCGGACATAGCTACAAAATGTGCAGAAAATTCATGTAATTATGTGACAAGCCTATTATACCGACTAACATGCCTGGCATAACCCGGCAAAGGGTTGGCTGAGATATCCCTGACCTGTCAGTCAATTCCGTCAGGAAAGTGCCAGTCACCAGAAATCCTGTTATTAGTGTTATGAAAGGTGCCAATAAATAATATGCATTAGGCTATTATTATTAGTATTATCTTCTAACAGTGCAAGATCAGCTAGCTGTTGTACGTCATTACGCATTGTGATGGCATGGCTTTTTATAACCATCCATTTGATGGTATCTGATCATCAATAATACAGATGTCGGTCTTAATATAATTGTAAATGGAAAAAAGTTCAGCACAAATAGAATTTCTTGCACCTTTCAAAATGGTTAAGACATGCGTCACGATGGAACACATTTAAAAATAAAACAAACTAAATGCATATAAAAGAACACTATGTTTCTGTATCTGATTACGACATGTATATTATGAAAACAATATTCCCCAATGGACAATAAAGACTATCTGTCTATTATCTATTTATCTATCATCATCTATTTATCTATCTATCTCCACAGCGAGACATCGAGAAGAATATTAGTTTTAAACATGATTTTGTTCTATTTACCGTATTATTTATGTGGATGAATTACATAACATGCCAATATAATTAGCCTACATAATTTGAGTGTTTTTTTTGCAAATATGTGCAATATGTGCTTCATTTGCATTTACCTTACAATCTTGTTTTATATTGTTTGTATTTCTCTGCAGGCTTTTAATTGTAAGCATGGCTTTGTGACATCTTCATATTACTAATGACAGGCAGTTTTCGGTTACACAACGCTCTGCAGTTTCATACGGATTTACAGTAGCCTACGTGTTTCATCCATCTGGTGATGGTGTCGCCATTTCTAATTTCACCCATTTTTGTGCGTACGCCTGGGTCAGAGTTGCCGTGAAGGACCGCACATTTTCCCATCAAGTTTGCTTTTTATAAATCCCAATTATTGCATAGAGAACTGTGTACGTTTATAAATGAGGCCCCTGGTGACTGTGGGGGCCATTTTAGTACATTGTCATGTTCAAGAAATCAATTTGAAATGATTCGAGCTTTGTGACATAGTGCATTATCCTGCTGGAAGTAGCCATCAGAGGATGGGTACATGGTTGCCATAAAGGGATGGACATGGTCAGAAAACATGCTCAGGTCGGCTGTGGCATTTAAACGATGCCCAATTGGCACTAAGGGGCCTAAAGTGTGCCAAGAAAACATCCCCCAAACCATTACACCACCACGTGTTGGATCCATTTTCTGGATGGATCCATGTTCTCATTCTGTTTACGCCAAATTCTGACTCTACCATCTGAATGTCTCAACAGAAATTGAGACTCATCAGACCAGGCAAAATTTTTCCAGTCTTTAACTATCCAATTTTGGTGTGCTCTTGCAAATTGTAGCCTCTTTTTCCTATTTGTAGTGGAGATGAGTGGTACCCGGTGGGGTCTTCTGCTGTTGTAGCCCATCCGCCTCAAGGTTGTGCGTGTTGTGGCTTCACAAATGCTTTGCTGCATACCTCGGTTGTAACGAGTGGTTATTGTTCAAAGTTGCTCTTCTATCAGCTTGAAGCAGTCGGCCCATTCTCCTCTGACCTCTAGCATCAACAAGGCATTTTCGCCCACAGGTCTGCCACATACTGGATGTTTTTACCTTTTCACACCATTCTTTGTAAATCCTAGAAATGGTTGTGCGTGAAAATTCCAGTAACTGAGCAGATTGTGAAATACTCAGACCGGCCCGTCTGGCACCAACAACCATGCCACGCTCAAAATTGCTTAAATCACCTTTCTTTCCCATTCTGACATTCAATTTTGGAGTTCAGGAGATTGTCTTGACCAGGACCACACCCCTAAATGCATTGAAGCAACTGCCATGTGATTGGTTGTGTAGATCATTGCATTAAGGAGAAATTGAACGGGAGCATGAAAAAACAAGTATATAGCCTATACTTTACTATGCTCTTATCGCAGCATAGAACTTGGAGACTATACAGAGCGTACATGTGACTCTAACTATCTAGGACCAATTAATTAAATCTGGTCTCCCGAGACAGACTGGGAGAGAGATGTCGGACTTAAAGGCACCCATACATCTAACAAAGGAAAACTAAAACATCATGCAATTGCATTGAATATATGGAACATAAATATCTCTATGAATAAACACAACGCAAACATGAGTATATTCTCAGTTCATAGTCCTGTAAAACACTGGGCTGGGCGTGACAACAATAATTAATCCTGTAACTAGGTTTAAATACCGCAAAATTGTCTTTTTTGTTTTTCCAAAATAAGAAAAAATAAGACAGCCTAATCACTAAAACAATATAAACACCATTGAATATGAGTGTGCACATCGATTCAATTAAGCATCCCTTTTATTAAAAGAGACAGCATATTTGTTCTCTATTTCCAGAAAAACTATTTTTGTTATCATGGATCACATTTGTCCCGCAATAATGCATAGGCCTACAACATTTCGAATTTTGCAAACATTAATTTGCAAACATTCATCATGCAACAAACCTTTTCACAAATATAAATTAGTGTAATATAGCCTGAATGATACATGACATGTAAAGCAGAGATCATGGGGGCAGTAAAATAATCACATTTGATTGCAAACCAAAAGTTCACATCTGTCACGTTATGGTTAATGTGTGAAGGAGGGAGACTCAAGCAGGTAGAAGTTCTGTGGTGTTCTTTTAATAATTACAGTTGTCACAAACAATAATTCAAAACTGATGAGAGTATTGCAACATTGATATATTTATATCTTTGACATTCTGTATAAATCCTTTACACACACACATCGTGAACTGCATATCCCGGCGAGGGATAGCACTCGCAGGTCTTTATACAATTACAAATTGATATTTGTTTTATTGCCAGGGGTTGGTGGTAATGATAACCTGTGGTCACTCCTGGAAAACTGAGTCAGTGACACCAGGAGAATACAGAGTGCTAGTGCCAATGGTAAGGTTGAAGTTCAACGGTATCTAGCAGATGCATACCTGGTCTTGAATTGGTGTACTGGGCCAAAAATGCAGGGGTCTTCCCTCACCTATATTACCATGCAATGGTCCATTTAGCCAATCCTGCAACCTGTGCCCTGCGAGAATTTTTGTCTGCCCTGGGAGACAAAAAATGAATCGCCTGAGCACTGGCAATGTGGAAAATATATAATTGACTTAGTCAGGAATCGAACTGGGAACCTTCTGGCCACAAGTCTGACTCCTTAAACACTGAGCCATCTGCAACTTGCTATTACAAAAACATTACTTCATATCTTCATAACAGCAATCCATAAAATATCAACATATATTTTATACAGTTTTATTCCCACTCTCATCAGATCAGCGAAGTTCACATAACTTCGATGTTTTGGAAACACTCCAAATCAATATGTTTGTATGACATTATTTAAGGAAAGTGTTTATTGTCTCAGACAGTTCTATTTCATTCAATAAGCCAGGGTTCACAAATTACAATTATCAACCCGTTTCGAAACTATGTAGTTTGTGATAAAGGACGTGAATCGTTCAGTCCGGTTACAGAAGTGTCTGTCTGATCTGACTGTTGTGTGCCATAATTAAAGTTGCCAGCAGGTGTCACTGTCGAGTAAAGGTTTCGAAACGTTTCATGGCGCTTCGAATCAAATGTAACAGACGTCAGTGTTAAGTAAAGTAATCAAAACAGTTTCATGACGCCTCAAATCAAATGTTTCAATTGTCTCAAATGTTTCAAATTCCACAGTCCATCTCATCCACCAACCCAGCAAGTGGCATTTCCTTAATGAACCACACCACACCCCTGAATCACCAGAGCTAAATAGGATCTACTTGAGCCAGCTGAAAGCAATCAGCAATTTAGAATAAAAAAAACCCATCACCTATCCCTTGGTGGAGGTTCCGCTGGGGGTCGTCGTGCAGTAGACAGCTTCCTTGGCATAGCTGTCAATGACCCCTCAGGGGTCAGAAATGCAAAAGAGGACCCCGTAGACACAAACACTGATGGAGGCCCAGATTGTGTTAACAACGCTGGAGTGTGCCCTGTTGGTGATCTCGCTGGAGGGGCCCTGTTGCTGACAGCGCTGGAGGGGGCCCTGTTGCTGACAGCACTGGAGGGGCCCCTGTTGCTGACAGCGCTGGAGGGGGCCCTGTTGCTGACAGCGCTGGAGGGGGCCCTGTTGCTGATAGCACTGGAAGGGGCCCTGTTGCTGGAGGGGGCCCTGGAGGTGGCCCTGTTGCTGACAGCGCTAGAGGGGGCCCTGTTGCTGACAGCGCTGGAGGTGGCCCTGTGGCTGACAGCACTGGAGGGGGCCCTGTTGCTGACAGCGCTGGAGGGGGCCCTGTTGCTGACAGCGCTGGAGGGGGCCCTGTTGCTGACAGCGCTGGAGGGGGCCCTGTTGCTGACAGCGCTGGAGGGGGCCCTGTTGCTGACAGCGCTGGAGGGGGCCCTGTTGCTGACAGCGCTGGAGGGGGCCCTGTTGCTGACAGTGCTGGAAGGGG
>JACXGM010013627.1:10298-22909 GCA_016801145.1 Umbra pygmaea | reverse complement strand
TACAGTAGGCCTATGGTAGATATTTACACTGCTCAGATACAGTAGGCCTATGGTAGATATTTACACTGCTCAGATACAGTAGGCCTATGGTAGGTATTTACACTGCTCAGATACAGTAGGCCTATGGTAGATATTTACACTGCTCAGATACAGTAGGCCTATGATATATATTTACACTGCCTAGATACAGTAGGCCTATGGTAGATATTTACACTGCCTAGATACAGTAGGCCTATGATAGATATTTACACTGCTCAGATACAGTAGGCCTGTACATTTTTTTTTACCTCTGTGTGGCACTGCTGCAGCAGGTTAATCAGTTTGTTGCACTCGTCCGTGTGCAGGTGAGGTGACAGATCAGGGTGCATTATGGGTTAAGGGTTTACCACTTCAATGATACTGGAAAGACAGAAGAATACATAAGACCAGCAAAATTTGCTTAGAATCACTGTTTGTCATGTAGGTTTCTGGAGCAAGAGTCTATTCTAAAGGATACTCCATCCACCAAGTCCCTCTCCATCTTGCAAAGTCATCGTGACATTAACACTTACCTGCAATAAGAAAGATGACAGGTATTAAACATGTGGACAAGGTAAAACAAATGCAAGCCCCAGTTAAGGCAGGAATAGTATTGCCTGTATGAAATACAGAGTGAATTCCTGAAATACAAATGGTACATTGAAATTCAATTGGTTTGATATTTTTCTTGTTTTTATATGGATATTTTTTTATATTTTTATATGGTTCTTTATGTTGGAAAATTTTGTAAATGCCTCTGTGCTGCAAGTGGGATAAAAACACCCACAATATCCTGAGTGTGGTTTTTGAGGTACATTATTCATTAGGTTAGTCTAGCTACGTCTACACTAGCCTAACATAATGGTGAAAGACCACTCTTTTTTTACTTCGTACACCTAGGCAAAATACTCCACAAAGACATGATCAAATTTGTTGTTTTAAAAAACAACTGGCATTTAAAAAGTCTGTAAATATTTTTTTCATATACTCCCATTGCATTGTATGAACAGAGAAATCCAGAGGAAGGTACTTCTGTTCTCTACCGTAACATGTAAATGTGCTAATTCTAAATTGTGTTGAGGAATTTTTCATCATTGCTAAGATTACTAATTAATACTGTAAGTGGGAGAGGAGTTTATTTGAAGTTCTATAGGTTTAGGCATGTTTTTATAATTATGTTATTGTAAGTAATTATTTGGTGGAATCATAATTGGGTGAAGATAGTGCTCAAATAGCCTGATATTCAGAATTTAGTTTTACATTCCACTTCACTCCTTTCTTCAGTCTGAAGTTACTTCCATAGTAGCCGTTTTCCACGATGGGGGTTGAAAAGGACCCATAGACAGTATATAAAATGGACAAAGTGACAGCATACATTTTGATGGAGACGAAAGTGAAGTCAATTAGAAGCACTTTTCCGGTGGTAGTCGAGCGTAATGCGAAGCCTAAAGCTAAGCTTATTGAAGTACATGTAACGTGCGCAACCTGTCTGAAAGTTGTAATTCTTCTGGTAGCTGTGCCAAGATAAATCTAAATATTCTGAATCTTACTTCGTATGAATTCACTTGCCACATACTAAAGAGTTTCTAATCCATCAAAACATTGGTGAAATATTTTGTTCCGATGCTTTTACTTGGACTCTGTGGGCTTCTCACTTGACTGTATGCCTCCACAGCCCCCAGATTGCCTGCGAACTTCTCCAGGACTATACGGTAATTTCTCTACTGTGCGACAGAATTTTGCGTGGTTATGACACAATCATTAGCCTAGTATATTTTTACAAAAACGGCTGCTACGGGGCCGTAACGTGAGATAAAAAGTAATGGAGCCTTTATATACATTGTCGTGTTTCTTTAGAAATAAACAAAGGAGAAAATAGATTCTTTAAATGCTTCAGATGTAAATTTATTTGCTGTCAAAGTGATCCTAACATGAATGGGAGTCTATGGAATGCTAATACAAGGTGGTGCCTTGGTAGTAGAGTTGCACGATTAATCAAATTTTAATCACGATCACGGCTTCCCACAATCGAATTTGCGTGATTGAGCGATATTAAAAACCTCTAAAGACCGGAAAAGGTAATACATCATTCTTTCTCCTATAGCGACTATTTTTTTGTGAATCATCTACTGCTTCCAATTGTAATCTCCTCAGATTACCTGCCTATTGTAATATCTGACCATGGCCCCATAGCACTTTAAATAACTTTACTAGTACCAACCCATAGCCTTCCTCGCTGGAGATTTAACCCTCTTCTTTTATCAAATGCTATTTTTTTTACCTTGTCTATTATAGGAAAGATCAATGCTATAAAATGAATAGTTTGCCTAAAGTTTTGTATTTCATTCACTCTATACCCCTGTTTTTGCCTAGGTCTTTTTTCAAAGCGATCAATCAATTTCTTTTATTATTTTCAGATATGACATTTTGTCTCCTCGGAATTTGCTGGTTTTCCCTCTTTGCCCTCAACTCAGCACTGTGATGAGTTCCTGAACATTTTACCTCAGCAGAGCTCTTTAATTTCACGGGTCTATTCTTGGATTATGTCATGTGAGATCTTCTCCACTAACATACCCAAAACTGCTTGGGGGCAGGAAATGGGGCTTGAGTTTTCAAGGGAGTTCTTAAATAGAGCAGTCAATTGAGTAAGCACTACTACATCCTGTGTTCATCTTGGACTCATTCAATTTAAGGTTATTAATTTGAGTTCATTACTTTAAGTCCAGACTAGCTAGAATGTTTCCTGCAGTGATGGATGTGTGTGATAGATGTCATTTTTCCCATGTGACCTCTATCATATGTTTTTCATTTGCTTTAAATTTAGTAACTATTGGAATTCTGTATTCTACACCATATCTGAAGCACTACAAATTCACTGCACTCCATGCTCAAGGATAGCGGTGTTCAGAATCCAGAAGGGCTCTCTTTTATTAAATGACAAAAATGTGGATATCCTTGCTTTCACTTCACTCTTGGCTCGGCGCAGGATTCTGCTGCAGTGGAAGTCCTGTGAGCCCCCATTAGCCTCTCAGTGGCTAAGTGATGTCTTGTTTTTTTGTTGATGAATGGCAAACTATTATTTTATACTTTAATAGCTTGCAAAGAGTCCCCTCAGATCTGATAAACAATATAATATTCGTAGTCCATCAAGAGTCATCTATTTTTTCTTTATGTATGTATGTATGTATGTATGTACATACAGTGGGTATAGAAAAGAATCACCCCCCTGTAAAATAATCACATTTTGTTGCTGTGCAGCCTGAAATGAACACAGACAGACACAGTTTTTGTTTCATTCAGCTGTATGTACAACTCATAACATCCAAGTGAAAGATACTATAATACCAATTTATCAGAAAAAAAGAAATTACAAATTAAAAAACAGAATCACTGAGTTGGAAAGAGAATCACCCCCCCCCCAAAAAAAGACTTGTAAACCCAACTATGTGTAGTTAATCACCTTCTCAATAGCACACAAAGCCAAATGACTTTCAACTGTGATCAGCTGTGGTCATTTTGATTAGCTCAGCATGAAACAAGCTTTTCCTTGGTAGTGCAACTGAAGACAACAATCAACTATGGGTGGCAAGACATAGTCAAAAGATCTACAGGATAAAATTGTGGACAGGCACAAGTCAGGAGATGGATATAAAAACATTCAAAGATTTTATCAGTGCCTACAAGCACAGTGAAATCTATTTTTAAGAAGTGAAAGGTATTTGGTACAACACAGACCCTGCCTGGGTCAGGACGTTGCTCCAAACTGGATTGAAAGAGCCAGGAGGAAACTGGTCAGAGAGGCTACCAAGAGGCCTACAGCAACTCTGAAACAGTTGCAGGAATTCATGACAAAGAGTGGTCATTGTGTGCATGTGACAACAATATCACAAATTCTCCACAAACGTGACTTGTATGGGAGGGTTGCAAGAAATAAGCCACTCCTCAAGAAAGGCCACACGTAGTCACGACTGAGCTTTGCCAAAACGCACCATGAAGATTATAAGGCCATGTGGAAAAGGTGTTATGGTCAGATAAGACTAAAATGGAATTGTATGTCTGGCAAAAATCCAATACAGCTCACCATCTAAATAACACCATTCCTACAGTAAAGATGGAGGTGGTAATATCATGTTATAGGGTTGTTTCTCTGCAGCGGGGACTTGAGCACTTAGGATAGAAAGGGAAATGGATGGGGCAAAATAATGTCAAATTCTTGAGGAAAACCTGCTGCTCTGATGTTATAAGTTGCACTGTATGTTTGTTTGTTTGTTTGTATGTATGTATGTATGTTTGTTTGTATGTATGTATGTATGTATGTATGTATGTATGTATGTATGTATGTATGTATGTATGTATGTATGTATGTATGTATGTATGTATGTATGTATGTATGTACGTACGTACGTACGTACGTACGTATGTATGTTTTTGTATTGTATACATTGTACAGGGCTCTACAGTGCCCCTATTTCACGTGAATTTGCTCCTAAAAATAGACATGTGAGACAAGGAAAATTTATTTACAAGCGCAGTGTGCAAGTAAAAATTACAACCTATCATAATGCATTTTTCCCCCCGCTTCTAATTGTTAAAAAAACGACAACTCCCACATTCCGCAAGGAGTCATACGCCAACTGCAGTAGTTTTCTGTGACAACGCAGTGCAGTCAAAGTGAAATGTGGGAAAAACACTGGGAAAAATAAAAAGTATAAATTCTGTGTTACTTGAAAATTTTTCAATGCGCTCCTAAATTTATTTGTGTGTTCCAACAGTTTTTATTTAGGAGTACATGTACTCCTTGGGAAAAAAGTTAGCGTAGAGCCCTGTTTTATTGTTTAGTTGTTTCGTGTGGGGGGTGGTTTTTGGGGGTGGTGGGAGGGTTGGGATGGGTAGTGGCGGGCAAAAAAGTTAAAAATATTTCAGCAACATTTGATGGATTGGAAATAATTCCTACTAATGCTCTCCGTCTCTGCAAGAGGCAAGATTCGGAATGATTCAGATTTCTATTGGCACGGCTATGAGAAGAATTACAACTTTCAGAGATGTTGCTCACGTCACATCTACGTCATCACGCTTAGATTGATGCTGCGCAGTAAGCTCGGCTACCACAGAAAAAGTGCTTCTAATTGACTTCACTTGCTCTCCATAGGAATGAATGGCGTCTGTTCGCCCATTCATTTATACTGTCTATGGACCTATCTTTCAAAAAATATGAACAAGAGTCAAATGAGAAAGAATAATTTTTTTATCCTATTTGAATTGAGCCATGAATTACACATATGATTTGTGTAAATTTAAAAGATAATTTTACATGTCAAGAGATAAGCGATTTGACATAAAGAAGTTGAACAACATTAGGTTTTGTGTGAGATTGCTTAGTAAACTAAATCTCTTGTCTCGAACAATGTACGCCAGTGGATGGGAAAATGTGGTGACATCAGGTAAGCGACTTGGACGTGTAGTCTTCTAATTATGTATTTTACCATAGCATTTTACTTAACTATCTTGCGAAAAACTGTGCCATTCTTGACATGTTAATTTATTTTTTATTTTGAAAAAAGTCATATGCGTAATCCAAAGCACAAGTTGATCGGGACCAGAAAATAATTTATTTCGCCATTGACCACCATTCATTTCTTTCTCGAAAATAGCTCCCATGGAGGCAAACGAAAGCGTCATGACTTCAGCACTCTATGGTGGTCTATATTACGTTAGACTACGATTAGTATGTCCCAAACCATAGTACACAAATATAGTATGTCAAAAGTCCCCGGATGGTCTCCTACGTCCGGGGGATTTTTGAAGTATGAAACCCTGAATGCTTTTTGGGCTGATATAGCCCACAATCCTTATGCCTCGTCTCCATTAAAATGTAGAACCGTGAAATTCACCATTCCGCCTAATTATAGATGTGTCTCTATTACCTTTCTGAATTCTGGAACTCTAACTTTTCGCAATTTTTTTGCAGGCTGGCAGCCTCGTTTGGAAGCTCGTGCCGGGAGCCCTGTTGGGCGGTCTTATCCCTGGTTCCAGTTTGGCAAAATCAATGATTGGTCTAGGTGAAAACGTAGACGTGATGTCACACTAGTGTTTTGGTGTGTGGTTTCAACTGGCGCCATATTTAAAGTACAAACGTGTAGGTAGAACGTCTTTGCATGCGTTGCCTGTGCAGTCGGCATTGCACAATCAGTCTTTCTCTGCGATTCCTATTTAATATTTTTTGCCTGGACTTTACGAGAAGTTTAAAAAGTAAACAGAAAAAAAGAAAATGTAAGCGACCCGAAATCAACTATGTCTTGCATTTTGTAAATGCAGCCTTCTGGCTCTACGTGATTGTTTTACTACAGTGCTTCGTGGTCGGCAGTCACAGTTTGCTCTGGGTGCTTGTCATCTTCTGACACTGTCTTAAATCATAAAAAAACATCATAGGAATTTTTTTCCCACGAAAGACATCAGAGCCCACGTTCCACTGAAGGCAGTGGAGACATACCAACCCCCCACGCCTGGTTTAAAGCCTACCTAGAACTGCCTAGTATAGCCTAGGTGGCCTCACAATGGAGACAAGGCATTAGTGACTAGTGTTGACGAACTGACCGAAGAGTCGGTTAATTAACCCGACTCGTGTCACTGAACCGGGAGAATCGAGTGCCAGACGTGAAAGAACCGACTCACTCATGTTTTTTTCCGAATGAGAATTAATGGCACGTTAGGTAGGCTACGGTTCACCAATTTACAACTCCCATTAGGCTAGGCGAGGGAATATTTCCATCATGAGTTTATAGATTATGAACATAACATTACCAAGTATTGATAAACTGTGTACGTTATTGGCTACCTTAATATGTTTAGTTGATGCATATATTCAGCAAAGTGTGATCAGTAATTTTTTGAATGTAGACTGTCACGAGAAGACCGTGCACCTCCGCACCAGGGTACTGAACGAGACCGAAAGTAACCGTGCAACCACTCAAGTCTAATGTAATCAAGCAGAATTGCCGAGACCGCAAACCAGGCTACTGAACGAGACCAAAAGTAACCGTGCAACCGCTCGAGTCTAATGTAATCAAGCGGAATTGCCGAGACCACGAACCAGGCTACTGAACGAGACCGAAAGTAACTGTGCAACCGGTCGAGTCTAATGTAATCCAGTGGAATTCCCGAGACCGCGAACCAGGCTACTGAACGAGACCGAAAGTAACCGTGCAACCCCTCGAGTCTAATGTAATCACGCAGAATTGCCATTAACACAATCATCTATGTACTAGAATAAAAAACTTGGTTAGTAACTCAAACTTGAAGAGAACCGAGACACCCACATTATCGATGGGGAAGTAGGCTACATCACATACAAATGCACGTCATGTTATCTTGGTAGTTATGTTAAGTTAATGTTGCAGGCTGTATGGTAGAGGCTGTCACAAGGAGAGGCTACTGAATGAGACCGTAACCGAGGGTACTGCATGAGTCTAATGTAATCAAATGGGTGTCCCCTCCCACCGCGGGCACGCGAACCGGTGACCAAATCTATTAACTCGGTACACCAACTAACAACCGTCCGGTTGAACCGACTCGCGTAAAAGAGTCGGTTGTCCCATCACTATTATGCCTCGTCTCCATTGTGAGGCCACCTAGGCTATACTAGGCGGTTCTAGGTAGGCTTCTAACCAGGCATGGGGGGTTGGTATGTCTCCACTGCCTTCAGTGGAAAGTGGGCTCTGATGTCTTTCACAGGAAAAACATTCATATGATGTTTTTTACGATTTAAGACAGCGTCAGAAGATGACGTGCATCCAGAGCAACCTGTGACTGCTGACCGCAAAGCCCTGTAGTAAAACAATCAGGTAGAGCCAGAAGGGTGCATTTACAAAATGCAAGATGTAGTTGATTTCAAGTCGCTTACATTTTCTTTTTTTTGGTTTGTGTTTACTATTTAAACTTCTCGTGAAGTCCAGGCAAAAAGTATTAAATAGGAATCACAGAGAAAGACTGATCCAGCAATGTTGGCTGCAGAGGCAACGCATGCAAAGTCATTCCGCTAATTATTACTTTCCGTAATAATTACCTACACAGTTTGTACTTTAAATATGGCGCCAGTTGAAACCACACACTAAAACACCAGTGTAACATCACGTCTACGTTTTCACCTAGACCAATCGGCGATTTTGCCGAACTGGAACCATTGATAAGACTGCCCAACGGTGCTGCCGGCACAAGCTTACATACGAGGCTGCCAGCCTGCTAAAAAATTGCGAAAAGTTTGAGTTCCATTATTCCGAAGTGTAATGGAGAAACATCTATAACCAGGCGGAACGGTGAATTTCACGGTTCTACATGGCAATGGAGACGAGGCATTAGTGACAGAATAGTAGGGGTTTCCTGTAGCCGGTCCTTTGGCAGTGTTTAAATGTAAATATCCAAAAGTTAGGTAATAATAAATGTGTCATTACAATAGTTTTTTTAGTTACTGTACCATTATTATTAATTTTTAAATGAAAAACGAAGAGGTTGTGCCAAATGTTTAATGTGTTAAACGGGCTTCATCGCTCGTGGAAGTGGTCTAATTTTAGATGCAACGTTATGACGTGCTACAATGTCCCAATGCTAGCATACTTGCTTACTATATACTTAATAGTACGTACTTTACCACCAGATGCACAATACGTACTTTTAGTAGCTATGTAGTACGCATATTGAGATGCAACCCCTGCCTTTTCCCATTAAAGCTGTAATTTGCATTATGGGCACGAGAGGGCATTATATTTCAGTCTCAAATCCCCACATAGTCATAAACAGTAGTTACACAAAAATTGACATGTACATTTGTAAAAACGTAGTGTAAGGAGACAGAAAGAGACAAAATCCGACACACAATGAACAACTCAAATGTCAACTAGGAACAAATGAAAGACCCGATTAATAGATAGATATATAATACACGTTGCAAGAAATGACATGGTGTTTTGTGACAAATTCAGTAGTAAAAAAATATATAATAATGATCGTAAATAACATGAAAACGTTGTTTAAAACAGTTACACTGATCATGACTGCAAATCATTCAAACTCGGCACCTGTGTATTACTGTATGTCAGAACTGTGGAAGCTACGAAACAACAGTATTAGCATTGCATTAAAGCTGGTTAAAAAAGTGTTGAGTAAAGATCTTACCGGTTAAAGCGGGAATCAATGAGATATCTAACTTAGCGATCTTACATGAATACAAAACGCAGAGTGCAAGTTGACCAAATTTATCTAGCTGATTTCCAAAACCTCCAAAATGAATGTGTTACTGTACAGTACTGTACCTAAAGTCTGTTGACTGCACCACTGAAGGGCAACCGCAGCGTCCTTCTACTACTTGTTTTACGTTTAAGTTACCTGTCAGGGTATTATAAATATATTTAAATGTTGTTACAACTAATGCAAAACATTTGTAACAAATCTGACACACCTTAATATTTAAAACGATATATGTTCATAGAAAGTATTTACATTTCTTAAAAAGCTTATCGTCGTCTCTTCAACATCTACATTACTTCCGGGTCATTCACTACATTTCGATTTTTTAAATTAAAAGTGTCGTTAATAAAATGTTCATGTTTAAGTGTGGTATTTGGAGAATTTCGATCCGTTATTGTTGATTTAGGAAATCACATAAGATTAGCCCAACTAGTTTTTTTTACAATTTTTATCCAACCTAAATCTTTGACCCCTGTAAACTAACCCTCATGCAATATATTTGTATCTTCAATAAAAAAAAATTTTTTAAAAGATTTCAAGCCCTACTTAGAAACGCAGTTAAAATTGTATGACTTGATTTTCGTATCAGTAAAAAGGCTTGTAATTATGTTGTCCATATTTCTTATTTGTTTAATATCGAATCACATGCACTGCATTCTTTACAGAAAATGATATAGATTTTTATTTATTTAAGCATTTACATTTGGTTGGGATATTATGTTTATTAAAATAACATATTATAGTCAACAAATCCAAACAATACATTTTTCCAATTACATGCAGAAAGGCAGTGGGATGTCAGTAGGAAGGGCAGACAATATTATGGAGTGCACTAGTTAGTAGAGAAAATGGTTCTTTGTGCAGGAACACATCTCCAGACCCCCGTCTCAGTCCCCAGATGTTATGCAGCAATAGTTCATGGCACTTTTGAAAGTGATAGGGAGACATGGTACAGGTCTGTGTCATAAGTTTTTAGAGGAGGAAATGGTAGACCATGTGTTGATATTTTGTGAATTATATAATATGAAGCCGGAAACGTTATTTGAAAGAGTGCCGTGGGACGTGGATGGGGACTGGAGGTGTAATGGGTTGAGGAAAAGGGACTTAACCATAGAAATGGAATGGTCATTTCTATAGATTTAACTTTCTCAGAGGAACAGAATTCATGAGCAGAATATGAAGTAGACAGTAATTGACCTTACACTCCGGTACAGTAGGTGGCGGTGA
Organism: Umbra pygmaea; assembly: GCA_016801145.1. NCBI lineage: Eukaryota > Metazoa > Chordata > Actinopteri > Esociformes > Umbridae > Umbra > Umbra pygmaea. The sequence goes on along the minus strand of JACXGM010013627.1, from coordinate 12,424 downwards.
AAGCACCAAGTTGGATACGATCTGTCAGCCAATCCCCAAGAGGTAGAAGAAAAACGACGAAGAAGAACGAATCCTAACCCCGCCAAACATTTCTGGGTGTTCGGTTGTAGTTCGGCGTTTTGTTTTGGATTTGATTATGCTCTTACTTGCTGACATTGACTAGTTGCTTTTTGATAAACAATAGATGCTAAGCATGGATGACTCTACTAAATTTATTTTAAAACGTTTGATACGGAGGATTCCTTTACAAATGCTCCAAAAAACCCTAAGCAAATGGACATATTTAAGGGAGGATCTGGATTCGCTGGACTTCAAACAATCAAAATATATCTTTACTGAATGTCTGTTATCTCTTTTTGAGGTACATATAGTAGCTTTCTATTGATAAACTACATTAACTAACTTTTTGACTGTTAGCCCAGTTTATCTTTGGCTGAATAGATAGTTAACGTTGTATTCTAGTATCAACATTTCTCATTATATTCTCCAGGAGAAGGGCACGACAGTGAAACGCATCACAGAACTCGAAATGATCTGTAAGGAGCTATATATTGTTTTCATATCAAAATAATTTTTTGAAACATTTATCAAGCTCTGATGTGTTTTTGGCAAGCCAACTGTCTGAACAATTCTATATTATAATTAACATATTCAGATTTTTTTTCTGCTCCATGTTAACTTTTTAATGCCTCAAGTTAATCATTTTAATTAAATGGACGGGTGGAAATATGGTTAGTGAATCTATAGTAAATCTCAATATTGCTTTCCAGATGTCATTGAGAATCCGAACCAGGGAATGTGGCATGGCTTTCAGCTTTCCGATGCAGAGGGTAAATAATGTTTTGATACTTTCCTGTACATTTAGTATCCCATTTGTTGCTTTTACCAACAGTCATAGTTATATATAGTATTATATTTAGTAACCCTTAAAATATTTCCAAGTATGAGATGTAACATAATTGCAAACAGTATTACTTGTCTGTGAATTTTGTTTTTCTTCAGAGGACGCCCCGACCGTTGACCTGATACAGTTCAAGGAACAGTTCAAGGCACACCTCATAGAGCTCAACAGCCATGTAAGTAACGCACCCAGCTTTTGTTTTATTGGTACTTTATTTTAAGGTTAGAAAACTTTAATTGTCCACTCAGTCTGGAAATTTGTCTTAGGCTCAACAGAACAGATAGGACAACAGACATCCCACCACCATCAGTACACACAATACACACCACCTCATCATCATTAAACAACTCATTAAAACATGCCATGTTTTAACGAGTTGTTTAAATACCTAATGCACAATGCCAGGTATTTAGAATGCTGATGGCACTTGATATGAAATATTTTTATAAATATTCTTGGAAGCCTTCAAAATCCTGAACCGCCTCCCAGAAGGGAGTTTGTGAAACTATGGAAATAATGGATGGGAGGGGTCACTAACAATAGTTAGAGCTTTCCTCTGAGTGTTTACTATATACATATCATAGAGCTGCCTTTGGGGTTTACCAACTATCTTACTGCTTATGCTCACTATCCTGGAGAGTTTGGTATTATTTATAATATTCAAGTTGCCATACCATGCAGTCTTATTAAAACCAAGCAGGCTTTCCACTAAGCTTTTCTAAACCAATTCAAGAATGGATTGGCTTACGTCGAAACTTTAGTTTCCTAAGGAGAAAACGCTGCATTGTATTTTTAAAAACACAATCAGTATTCACAGTAAAACTTTGTTCTCCAGAAATGTGTGCAGGTATTTAAAATTGTCCACTGTCTCCACCTGTTGGCAATTGATAGTAATAGGATGTGTTAGGTGGGTGACCCCTTCTTACCAGTAGTATGTTTCTGCACAACCGGAGGCTGCATTAGGACCCCAGTTCTAGGACCGCAGTTTCAGGACCCTAGTTTTGTGTTGACGCTTGAAACCTACAGATTAATAACCGTCCCGTCTATAGACTTTTACTAATTTAGAGGTTTTTGTTCATTTAAATAAATGTTATAGACATTTGAACGTTAGACAGTGAAATTATGTCCACTACGGATTAAAATATCCAGATGTTCAGTTGGGCTTCACTCTTCGTTCAGTAGCATGTAAATGTAACCGAGTAATTTTTGGTTTCGTAGTTATTAT
>JACXGM010013627.1:0-10198 GCA_016801145.1 Umbra pygmaea | reverse complement strand
AGAACTGCGGTCCTAAAACTGCAGCCTCCGGTTGTGCAGGAATACCCTTCTCCTTCTTACTATCATCTTTTTTGTTTTACTAACATTTATTTCCTGAGCACTGCTCTGGCACCACCTCTGGAGTAACATGATGTGATTAAAATACATGTCTTCTTTCATGGTATTGCCTTCAAACAAAAGGCAAACTAAAGCCATGTCGTCACCATACTTAAATTAACACATTATTGTGGATCATCATCTCGTTGGTATAGACTGAAAATAATACTGGTGAAAAAACACAACCCTGAGGCGCCCCAAAATTTAAGACCACCTGATCTGACATTACACCATTTATAAAGACCCTTTGTGGTCTGACAGGAAGTCTCTAATCCAAAGAATGTTGTCACTTTTTTATCCCCAAATCAATTAGCCTGTGCAATAAAATATGAGTTACCATAGTATTAAAAGCAGAAGTCGACATGAAGTCGACATGAAACTCTGGCATAGGCCTAAGATTGCTGAAGATGTTTAGCTATGGTGTTACACATTGTCAAGGTTGTCATCTGTACCTTTTTGACTTTTGTAAGCAAACTGAAGAGTCTGGCTGCAGAGGTTTGAAAATGATTAATTAATGGTATAATCTTTGATAGTTTCCATGAATTAGGTACAGTGCACTTGGTTAAAGTCTGGTAAGGACCCCTTTTAATTGGGGGATACAATCTTTAAGAACACGCCCCTTCAGACCGTCTTGGCCTGGGGCTTTGTTCAATTTAAGTCGAGGACAGCGGCTCAAATTGCTTCTGTAAGCACTATAGGCAAGGATCCCATTGCATATACTATTACATTCAAGGCTATGATACCTTTATCAAATCTACTGTAAAAAAAAACATTAACATCATTAATAGGGTAGATCTATGTTTTCCTACCTTCCCTGCCCATCATAAAATTTAGGCCCTCCCATTATTGCCTAACATTGCCTGGTCAGAAACTCTTTTCGATGTTATCCTTGTAATATAGTTTAGCTATCTTCATTTTAACTCTGAGCTCATTCCCTTTTTCTCTAACCATATCAAAATCACCCTTCATACAGGCAAACCTTTTCTCTGTCAGGCATCCCTTTAACTGTTTAAACATCCAAGGTTTATTATTTAGGAAAACCCTAATAGTTTTTGTATCAGTCACATTACTTTCAGAAAACAAAGTAGGACATGATTATCTCAGTCAGTTCACTTGCATCATTACAGGAATTACATTTGCCAGTAGGTCAAAACAGTCCCTCATCTGCTCATCTCTCTGTCCAGAATTGTACTTGCTTCATCACTGGATTTTCACGCTTCACGTTTGCTGTATATCCGCGTAAAAGATAAATTACTTTGTGGTCCGACTTTCCTAAGGGTGGCTGACGAACAGTTTAATGGGTGTCAGTTAGGTTCCCAATGCACTGGTCAAGTATGCGGGTAACACAGACTGGTCCGGGCATCAGGACAGTGTGTTTTCATGCCCACTGCTTTTTCATTGTCTGGTCCAGGCACACAGGATAAAATATCTTACCAAATTTCCATGGGAGATAAAAAGGTCTAAATTATACTGTTAAGACCTCATATTTCTGTGTACATATTTGTTCATGAATGCAGAAATTTGTTGCCCATTTATTGTCAACTAAAATATATAAGCCACCGTCCATATATTTTTTTAGACTTACTCTGGTCTCTGTCTGCCCTAATAAGGGAATATCCCTTGATTTCAAAGTATGCGTTCTTCTTGAGCCACGTTTCAGTTAAAGCAATTAGATTACTGGGTCTGAAGTCACAATCATATTTCAACTTAGCTGTTAGTTCATCAAAGCTATTGTTTATTGAACGAACATTAGGGTCATTACCGGCAATAGAACTCTTCTGCTGCGTCGTTTCACTCGCTCTCTTACTCCTCCTCAAGCCCTGTTTCTTTGCTTTGATTTTTCTTTCATAGTCCTCAGTATGTCGTGACAGTCCTTTAAGATAATACTGTCCAGACAAATAGGCTTTATGGGACAATAGGTGCTCCCGTGTATAGGTAACCGTGCCTCCACTGTTTTTAATGTTGCTCTTTCCGTTTTGATCGACAATACCGCAGGTAATGCAAAAAACCCTGGCAAAGCGCCATGGAGCTAATATAGCACATAGCGTTTAGCTCATGTTCATGTGGCAATCAATTAAAAGATCAAACAAAGAAACAACCAATCAAAACAAACGAATCAGACCTGGTGAGCACAGGGTCAGCAGCATTACTACTCTGCCCCTAGCATTTATTTTTCCATTAAACCAGAAGTAGATTAAGAACCTACTCTTATTTGTAGTAAGGACCTAAGGAGGAGGAGCAATTTAATTTAACAGTCTTTCTCATGGACACAACAACAGAGCTTTCTCCTTGAAAGGTTGGATATTGAACCCATGGACATTTTGGACACTAGTCAGATGGCCTAAATGTTAGGCTGACTTGCAGCCCTTTGTCATACAGGACTCTTGAGGACTAACATTCCTGCACTTGATGTGGTTGTTTTTGCCAAATTTGTCAATTTTTGTGTTTGTCTTGCCTTACAAGGTGTCTATTAAAATAAAGAAGCACACAGATGAGGCTATATGGATCCGTATTGCCTGGGGGAGCAACTTCACAAATCCTAATCACTTGAAACCCACGTACGCTGTCCACCATCTTCAGACCCCCTATGTGTTTGTGAATGGCTTATCTTTGAAGCATAAGCCTCTGTTATTCCAGGCAAGAATCTTTTCTAATTTGCACCCCAATAGATATATAATGTCATATTGCAGAGTTTTGAATTTTGTTAGCTTTCTTGGTTTTTGCTTGTTTAACACACTATCTTGTGTCCTTATAGGCCTTGGTGCTGGCCACCAGGTATGGCTCCATGAAGGATGCCCACCTGAGTGGGAGGAAACTTACTGCCATTAGAGACCTACTGATGAGGCAGTACCAACAGGTTGGACCTGGCTTTATATCCTGCCCCATTGCTGAAAGTCAGCCTGTCAGGGAACATGGAACACAATCCCTGTGAGGGAATACAGAACACATGACAGGAGCATGACCAGTCTGTTGCTATCTGCTAACAAGGAAAGCCTCAGAAAGCACTACCATACTAAGACGAATAATGTGATTGTACCTTTTCCCTTACTTATAGATGTTCCCAACCAAACATCCAAGACCTCTTCAGGAGAAGAATCCAGTCCCTACAAGTATTTTTTTAATCTGCTTCTGTATACTGTTTTAACTACGGCTGCAACAAGTTCATGTAGATAATAAAAATATTTGGCAATGGTTTTATTATAGCTTAGTTAGGTCTACGTGGTGGTAAATTTGTTAGGAGGATGGCGAAGGCTCTAGCTACTGGTGGAAAGTTTTGTATGATCCAAGTCTTCTTAAGTATGGCAACACTTTCCATTGAGTACTTGAAAGAAGAAAATTTGCTGCAAAATGTGCAATGCTGATCTGGCATGACCCTGGAGCCATGGTGACAGGGTGAAGGCAGCTCAGCACAATACGTTAATCTCAAGCAGCATTGTCCTTCTAATCAGTTTTTTTTTGTCTGGGACAGAAATTGTGTTTTGAAATGCATCATCTCAAATGCAATTTTGAGTTGTTCATTAACAAACCGGCATTTGTTCATTGAAGCAGCACTATGTTAATTGCTATAATACTGATGGATCATGTCATGAATGTTAAAGTTGGGGAAAGTTCTTCCACTATAGAAAGTAGGGATCGACCGATATGGATTTTTTTAGTGCCGAAACCAATTTTTTTTTTATCAGCCTTAGCTGCTGATTTTCTTGAGCCGATATTTGGAACTGATACTGCTTTTGCTCCCTCAATTTACATCATAAACATGACACAATGAAGATAACAAATTTTACAAGTCTCACTTTTAAAAAGGAACATTTATTGAACTTCTAAAAACAATATTTAAATAGTAAAATCAGGTGAGGTTGAACAAGGGGCAGTGCATGGTCTGCGTGTGAACTGCAGCATCTCCAGCAACACAGAGCTGCCTGTGTTGATGCCTGTCGGTAAATAACGCCGGGAAAATCAGCAAACAAAGCAGCCGCATATCGGCCGATAAAATTGGTCTATCACTAATAGAAAGTTTGAGTAAAATGCATCACCTGTCAGCTGCCTTTCATTTCAATAGAGTGATGTTAAAACAACTTTGTATAATAGTCTCTGCTATGTTTTACTTTTCCCTTTTTATTGTTTGTCTCTATTGTGCTGATTCATTAAGCAAATTGTGCAATTCAAGTAGAATTACAGCACAATAAATATTGTTCCTCAAATTGTTTTAAAGTTGTTTTAAAGATTGGATTGTACATGTGTTTCTATCTTATTAATCAAAGAAGTAATCAACCGATTTAATCAGTTATTGACATGCAGCCCTAAATATGTACCAGAGCTGACAACTACAACTAATTGGATGTCAATAAACTATTGACTTTGTTTTTATGTTTCACTGACTTTCTTAGACCCCAAAATTGAAAAAGAACAGGCTGTGAATACAGAAAACAGAATGCAGGTAGCCTGTGAGGCTTTCGGCGATGGAAAACTACCGGAGCTGCAAAAAGCTGTATATCAGGTGCAAGAAGTTAAACTAAGTTAGGTGTTTACAAAAAGCCTTGTGTTTAGCCTGCTGCGCTGTGTGTAACAGTGTATTCTGCTCTCCCTAGCTGGAGACCAAATTCCGAGATGACTCCAACAAGACGTTGAAGAGTAGAGAAGAACCCTTCAGAGGAGTTGTTGAATTTTCCAGCACAAACCTGCTAGAGTCACTCAGGCATGCAGTGTCCTCAGGTACCATATACACACATTAGATTGTAAACATCTAAACACCATTTGCAAACCGTTCAAATGTTTCTGCCTCAAGGTAAATTCTACATATTGTTTTCTAACATACTATTCCAGCTTTCAAAGTGAACTACATACATTAGTTGCTACAGACAACTTTTCAGGATCTATAGTCCGCTGGACCAAGCAAACAATCTTGAGCTTCTCAAGAGTCTGTGCATGATGCTAATGTTTTGTATGCATTATCTTCTACTTTGAGTATAGATTAGATTTAGGTCATTCTTTTTTTAAGGTTAGGGTAACCTTAAGTCTTGCTCAAGATTACATAATGATCACAGTATTCTATAAAAATAACTACTATAAGACCAATGCATAGAGTCGTGGTCAAAAGTTTTGAGAATGGCACAAATACAAATTTTCTCAAAGTCTGCTGCTGTGTTGATGATGGCAATTGGTATATACTCCAGAATGTCATGAATTTTTGTACAGCTTCCAGTCTGTTATTCTAATTCAATCAGCATGACAGAGTGATCTCCAGCCTTGTCCTTGTCAATACTCTCACCTGTGTTAACAAGACAATCACTGACATGATGGCAGCTGGTCCTTTTGTGGCAGGGCTCAAATGCAGTGGAAATGTTTTTTTGGGGATTAAGTTCATTGTCATGGCAACACTGAGGCAGCTGACATTGTGAATATTAGTATTTGGGACATTCTCAAAAGTTTTGACCACGACTGTACATGTTTTTGATTTCTCCATGTCTCCCTAGCCTTTGCCTTCTAATGTCCTGTCATTAAAGATAATAAACCTAACCATAAAAAAGAATCCATTGCAACCCCAGCCCAACCTCTGAATCTGGTGAGCAAAAATTAATGATTTAATCAATTATTGCTTTTGTTTTTATTTGACAGGTATTGCGGCAACACCAGTCAGCGCACTTCTCCCAGCAATTACACAGAAACGGAGAAACCGGTTTATTATCACAGACAAGTAACCATGATTTGTTTATAGTTGGATCATGTTTTTATTTAAAATACCTTTTCAAGATTACATGTACCCGATGCACTCAGTGAAAACATTTATCTTTGTTTAATTTCTTTTTCTCTTCTGTTTTAACAAATAAAGTCTGTAATTATGTAAATTAATTTACAAAGTGCAATTCTTCATTGATAGATTTTTTCAGATTGAATCTCTTTTGTTCTGGCAAGTATTGGTAAAAGTAGTCTTTGGTAATCTTCTTACGTACACTTTTGGAACTATTACCTATACTGTAATGCGTAGTTATTAATGTTATTTATTATACTGTACTCTGGAAAAATCTGCTCTGGAAAAATCATTACAAAATCATCAGTGTCTCTGGTTTTGCTATTGACCAGTTCTCCCACATGAAAATGTTGTCATTCAGAGCATTTATTTGCAGAAAATGTAAACTGGTCAAAATAACAAAAAAAGATGTAGTGTTGTCAAACCTCTAATATAAAGGAAAAAAAGTTAATATTCATTTTTAAACAACACAATACTAATGTGTTAACTTAGGAAATCAATACTTGGTGGAATAATAATAATTTGCTTTCATGTGTCTTCTTGGCATGCTCTCTACCAGTCTTTCATTTTGATGATGGATGAATATATGCCACGCCTGGTTCAAAGATTTAAGCAGCGCAGCTTTGTTTGATGGCATGTGACCATCACATTCCAGAGTGGGTTTGATTGAATGAATCATTGCAGTGGTCTAAAAAAGAATTCATAGCAGTATATCACAAGACTGTCAAAATGAATATTGTTAATAAGCCTGTGTCTATTGTCACTAATAATAAAATCCTGTGAGTGAGCAGAGGGTGGTCCTCTGCATAGACCGTATCACGTACATGACCCTTTGTGGGCGGGGCATTCTCTGTTGCTACGAAAGGTCTCCCGGAAGTGGAAGCGTCCTCGTAATTTTGGCACCAGCTTCAGGAGCGGTTGGGTAGCTTGTCAACAGAAACATGGCTTCCTCTGCTTCGGGGAGAGCGTATCGGAACGATAAGGCTTCCATGGGCAGTCAACAATGTAACGCAGAGCCCCCAGGACAAACGCGGGAGATAATCAAACCGTCAATTATGGAACTCACCAAAGAAGTTCGCACCAATATCCTTTGCACAGTGGAAGGATGTGGCAAGATCCTACCGAACACGCCGGCCCTGAACATGCATCTGGTGAAGTCCCACAGAGTGAAGGTATAGCTAACGTTAGCAAGTTTGTTAGCCTTGGGATACTGCATGATTCAGGATAGTTCGCTGACACCGGTCGCATTGGGCATGGCTTCAGGGACAGATTGAGGTGCACGGCCACACACAAACGTGGCATGTTGCTGACATTCACGGTCGACTATCATGCATCGATTAGCTATGTAATGTTCATTGGCACTGTGTTATCTAGCAGTATTTACTGCCTCATCATTGTCATTATTATCGAGTTATGTTAGCCTTTCCCTAGGCTAAGGTGTCATAGTGAAGAAAGTCATTTGATTTTTAGATGAGTCCGTAAATTGGACCCATCAAAATGACAACTCTATCAATATTCTCAGGTTATGTTTTAATTGTTGGAGAAAATATCCTAAGTGGCCAGTAATCCAAATCTTGTCAGACAACTGAAGGCCTGGATTTATTAGTTTAAAAAAATTAATTGAATGGATCATATGCTCTGCCACAAAACAGCATGCATAGGGTTGATGGGGTTGTCCTTTCCCAGCCAACCTCACACAGTGTGCAATGAAGTCTAGTGATCAACTTTTAGAGTTCTGCACAAGCAAGTCATTTGATTTGATTATTGGAATCGGTCATTGATTTACCCTAGCGTTCAGTTGCTTTTCAACACATTTTGTTCAAGTGTGCCAGGCCCAGTGTATTGTGGCCAAAGAGGCCAGTTTCATCTAGATCTTTGCATGGGATCTAGCTGTTAGGTCTAGCTGTTTTGAATTTTAATTAGTTTGGAAAAACATGCATCTGATCTTACCTCCTCACAAATGAGGTAACTCGCACTACAAATTCATTGGGCCTAATCCAGCAGAAAGAGATCTGGTTAAGTAAATGCATAATGCACTATTCCACAAAGGAATTACAATGTCTGTCAAAAAAAATATTTCATGTTGTGCACAAAGACCTTGTCCATTGTTGCAGAAAACAAGTGACAGTAGAGGTAAAACTACTCTTCCTGAGTCATCCGTCCAGATACACGTAGACTGCGTACTCTGTCTCATCTGCAGCAAAGCATGCTCTGTACTATAAATTGCTACAGAATGGGATGATTAGGACAAGCTGTGCCTAAACTCAGCTGGAATACTATGGAGGAGAGGGGATTAGTGAACATTTGAAAGCATGATTAGGTTGACATGATGGTATGAGGGCCAGTTTTGAAATTTGTCCAGGATACCAGGGTTAACACCCCTATTCTTAAGTGCTATAGGCTCTTTTGTGATAACAGAGAGAGGCAGCAAGCTCCATCAGCGCAACAAGGACGTTAAGTAGTGTCACATGGATGCCGTCACTAGAGAGAGCCTCAGAGTGGATGTACAGCTGGATGGATCCTGGTGGGATTTTGGGCAGGGATGCAAACTGGCCCCTGAGTGATTTTGAGATGCTTCCCTGGTTTGAAAAATCTCAGCCTTGTGATTGCACATCCCCTGGTGGATCGTCACAATTTTTATAATGATAAAAATAAGATATGCCTCAAAATCACTCGAGCGCCAAGCTCACATCCCACTACACATCCTACTCAGGCTCCATGCTGCTGAATATTTACTCCAACACTCTCACGTGACTACATCCATTTGACACCACTTGAGGATCATGTCACAATGAGGGAGTTTGCCCCTACTGAGAGAGTCAAGACACCATTTATTGTTCCAACCGAAAGATAGCATCCTATGTACAGTAACAGGTAGGGCCGGTTCTAGCTTGGGGAAAACACTGTTTGTCTGGCACCACAAACACAGGTTTTTTCTTTTCAGAATAACAGCGCTCATTTTAATTCATTGTAATAATCATTATGCATTCATTACAAAGCTAGTGAATTGTAACCAAATGCAATTTTATAGTGTGTAAATAAACAATAAGAGTATGCGGTTGCAAGAAAACAACATTTAACATGTTTTTAATAACAACTTTTCATTAAAAACACTAACAAATATGTTGTAGACAGAATTTGATTGAATATATTGTCAGTGTCTCATGTCAAAACATGATTACATATGAAAAACATTCACTAGAGACTGTGTTATCCAACAATAGAAACATTTTAGCAACATATGAACATGGACCCACTACCTATCTATGTAATGAATTATGAGCGCTGTTATTTTGAAAATTATCAAATCAGAGTTCACAGGTAGTCCAGTTCCTCCAGGATGGCACATCCATACATGCAGTCACAAGGTTTACTGTGACCCAAGTACAGTCTCAAGAGCATGGAGGAGATACCAGGAGACAGGTTCTTACCTGAGGAGATTTTGACAGGGCCATAGAAGGGCATAAAACATGTAGGAGGACTGGTATCTGCTCCTTTGTGCAAGGAGGAACAGGAGGAGCACTGCCCAAGCCCTACAAAATGACCTGCAGCGGTCTACTGGTGTGCATGTTTCTGAACAAATTGTCAGAAACGAACTTCATGAGTTTAGCACAAGGGCCTGACGTCTTCTAGTGGGACCTGTGCTCACAGCTCAGCACCGTACAGATCGATTGGCATTCGCCAGAGCAGACTCGAATTGGCAGGTCTGAGCACATGCGAACAACAAGTCTGGAGATGCCGTAGTGAACGCCATGCTGCCTGCAACATCATCCAGCATGACCAGTTTGGCGGTGGGTCTGGGGAGGCATATACTTGGATGGTCACAGACAGGGTGGGAAATGAACACCCGCCAATTGCGGGTAGATTTTCACATTGGTGGGTAACATTTCCCTATCTACCAGCCACTCTGGCAGGTGAATTGTACAACATATAATACGTTTTTTTTTATCGGCTACTTTAAACATTACTTGTTTCGGTTTGGAGATAAATGCGTTTGACAGAAACGCGGAAGCTTATTAATTAACAAAGAAAGATGCACTTCTGTGGAGGTGCATATCTGATTGGTTTTCGCGGAGCTAGTCTGTGAGAACTCCAGCCTTTAGCTGTGTGCGGTATAGAAGAAAAACAAATCAATTTAGTTCCCAGTATTAAACCCGAGTAAACTAGATTAAGTCAATATAGAAAATGTCAAAGACAAAACGTGTATAATTACAGATATGGGGAAGTTGATGTGATTATGATACGATTTTATGTTATCGAAAAAAGAAAATCACACACATACAGCACGGAATTCTAAACGCTCATTGGATGATTCAGCTGTCACTCAAATCACTCGTTTAGTCTGCGATAATG
>JACXGM010013626.1:0-22884 GCA_016801145.1 Umbra pygmaea | reverse complement strand
TAGCCAGCAGCATTGCACCCTGTATCCCACTGTTGGTTTGTAGCCAGCAGCATAGCATCCTGTATCCCACTGTTGGTTTGTAGCCAGCAGCATAGCATCCTGTATCCCACCGTTGGTTTGTACAGGGTTTACCAGCTGGGCCAAGAGGTATAAAGGTTGCACTAGCAGAGGTATAAAGCAGGTTAGCATGATGTAGTGTGCATTGTTTGTTTATACACTTGAATGAACGCGACAATGAAAAATAATGGTTGACAAGAAATGTTCCTATTTAGTTTTGCCACTTTTCATATTAGTTAAGAACATAATATTCAATTGCATTGTAAATACTCTTCATAATGTATGTTTCATGAATTCATTGGCATTACTTAAGTCCCTGTCTGTGTAGATGTTGACTTGTGTACTCAATCAGTCCTACTCTAGCAGTGTCAGATGTTACCATATCTAATCACTCCAGAGCCATATGTTCCAATAACAATCCAGCAGGCAGAGACAACCTTGATGACAGAGAAAAACACAGGCCTAATAAACAGAGACAACCTTGATGACAGAGAAAAACACAGGCCTAATAAACAGAGACAAACTTGATGACAGAGAAAAACACAGGCCTAATAAACAGAGACAAACTTGATGACAGAGAAAGACACTGGCCTAATAAACTGGTCCTAATTAGCCTTAACAAAATACATAACGTAGAGATAAATGTTAAGCATTATATAACAGAAATTGTACCTTTACATTTCATTGTATAGACCACCTTCAAACTGAGAGTATCTAAGTATCTGTTTAGACTGCTCACTTAATTTCCAGATGCATTATAAACACCTCACATCTAAAATCAAATCCATACTGCTAACACCCTCTTCTAAATATGACCATCCCTCCAAAAAGAATTTGGTGCTGTTATTTACAGGATTGCCTTTAATACTATTCTCAACCAAATAGATGTATTCGATTACAACCTACAATTACATCCGCTTTACCCCCAGTGGTCTCACTGGTATTGCTCACCACTGTGACATTTATGCTGTCGTAGATTGGAACCCACTGGTACCCACTTATTTACAAGAACCTGCTAGGTAAATCCCCACTGTACCTTAGTTCACTTGTCGCTACAGAATTACCTGAAAACTGTGCTCTAACAGGTTTATTTCACTGGTCACCACTAAAGCCAAAACCTTCTTTAGCTGTCATTGCTTCCTCAAAAAAAAAATTTATTGGACATTCACATCACTATTAACAACTCTAAAGAACAATTGTCTGAGCTGCTCTCTGATCAATGATATTATGGATATATATTCATCACCCATATGGTGAACCCCTCTCTCTACATCACAGCTGTCTGTCATTTGCAAATGAACCACTGCATTTGGTGTAATTTTTAATCTCTCTGTTTCGCCATCATGGTGTATTTATTGACATAACGTTAAAATTTGACCGTATTATACACACATTGTATACAGGTTATTTTAAGTATTTTGTGTATTTTATATGACAATCTGTGTCAATATTTTTTTTAAATACAGGGTGAGACAGAAGCAATAGGAATCTTTCCTGTCCATGTGTACACCCCTTCCAATACATTTTTTGTCGTTAATATGTAGTTAGTAGTACATATAATATGATTAACATTCTGTGACGTTTTACCATCTGCAAAAGAGAGTAGAAAAACCTATTAACAGAGCACTTCTTTGTGTAATATTATAATATTATGTATAAAATATTAACCTGTTTTATAATGACCTAGAAATCACTGGTTGACATCCAAGAGTGTGTTTACTGTTACTCTGAAATTAACATTATGAAGGATTGTTTTTAATGAAATGTAGCAGATCGACAGCTAAATTTGGCCACAATTTAAAAACCGCCAGGATGTGTGTATGTGCATTTGCCCGTGTGTGTTTCTGTTCAATCATACAAGATTTTCTGGTTTACCTTTCTGAATATTTTGCCTCCCAGAGCGGTGTCATTCAGGTGTCATTCATTTTAACCAGATTACACCTGTCCACAGATCCACATTCTGTCTCCACCGAAGATGCAGGGACATAAAGCATATCTGGGGCTAGCTTTGTATCGAAAGGATAATATGGTCATTACATTACCTAATACGTTTTGCGTCCTTAGCATAATGTTCGGGGCAGAGGATTCAGACAGCGATTGAAATAAATACTTTTGTGGTCAACAAAGGCATGATTATAATCTTATGCTTATCTACTTACAAGTTAGCTGTGTAAATATGTTAATCGATATCTACAAAGTTGTTACAATACAGGTGAGGTGTACATACTGGACTGATAAGGAACAACGCTATAACTGTTTTGTTCATATTACAATGCAGGCTAGTGTATGTGTTACAGCACTGCTTTTAGTGTCCTCCTCAATAATTGCTCTTAAGCAGATTTCATGTAATTGTCCCCTCCAGAGTAGATTTTTGCCCTTGCTCACCACAAGCAACATTGATTTGCATTTCTAGTTTTTCCAGTTGTGTCCAATTTGTCAAGAGGCAGCTTTGTATCCATTTGAAGAGGTCCATATAAAACAGTGGGACATTAAGCAGACACTGTTGGGCAGCTACTCCTATGCTGATGACTGCATACTATGTGTGTTTACCTTCTTCTGTTGCCCTGTAGGAATCAAACTAAAAACCTGCAAGTATGTAAATGAAGAGGTAAGTTATCTGAATTTTCATATATATATATATTTTTTTATAAATTTATTTATAAATATTGAGAGGAAAAAAAAACAGTAAAGATACTGTGTCTGCAAATATATCAATACATTTTTTTGATTTTTACCCCCCAACATAATCCCCAGCCCCCATACCACCCTCCCCTGCTATCCATCCCATTTTTATCCCAGAGAGTAAAAGCACTGTCGACCACAGATGGAGTAATAAATGGTTATTATTAATAGGGCCCAAAATGGATGTAGTGGAGAACTTAAAGTGGCACCAAAACTGGTACCAAATTTTGAGTGTGGATAGTACTACAGGGTTGTCTGAGTAACGTGAGGGAGATGTAGGAATAGCAGAGCATAATAAAGCAGGGAGAGAGGAGGAGAAGCAGGAGAGACCTTCTAGCAGGCACCATGATGTATCTGGGGGGTGCAACCAGAATAGCGGTTTCTGAAGGTTGGCGGCCCAATATTAATATAGAAAATTAGGAAGTGTGAGCCCACCACTGAATTTTCATTGCTGGAGTAAAAACCTGCTGATTCTTGGTGTTTTTCCAGCCCAAATGAAAGAGGAGACCGCCTGGTTAATTGCTTTAAAAAAAAGACATGGGTAAGAACGAAGGGATAGTTTGGAAAAGATACATGAATTTGGGCAAGCTATTAATTTTAACAGTATTTATCTTCCCTATGAGAGAGAGGGGAAAAGTTAGCTGAAAGGAGAGCCGGCATTGAGCGAGTGACATTCACTCCTAGGTATTTGAACCCCGACTGATTAAATTGAAAAGGCAGATCTGTCTGCTGAAGCAGCAGTGTGGCCGGATTGATTGGGAAACACTCGCTTTTTTTGAAGATTTAGCTTATAGCCGGAAAAAGAACTAAAAATCTCCAGAATTGAAAGAATAGTTGGAAAACACATTGTTGGATTGTGTACATATAAGTGCAAGTCATCAGCATATAAAGACAGCTTGTGTTCAATTTCTTCCCATAAAACACCCTGGAAGGAGGGTGAGGCTCGTAAGGCCACTGAAAGAGGCTCAATAGCAATGGCGAAGAGTAGGGGAGAAAAAGGGCAGACCTGTCTTGTCCCGCATTCTAGGGTGAAGTAGTCAGAATAAGTACCATTGGTACAGACACAGGCCTGTGGGGATGAATACAGTAGCCTGAACCAAGCAATAAATTTATGACCAAAACCAAACTTTTTAAGAGCGGCAAATAAATATTCCCTTTCTATTCTGTCAAATGCCTTTTCAGCATCAAGCAATACCACAACTTCCGGAGATTTTGACAACGGTTTTGAATAAATAATGTTAAACAGGGTCTGAATGTTAGAAAATGAGTATCTGCCCTTAATGAAACCTGTCTGTTCCTCTGAGATGATTGATGGGAACGTCACTTCTAGGCGCCTCGCTAGCACCTTTGCGAGAACCTTCACATCCACATTGAGGAGGCTGAGGGGCCTGTAAGAGGAGCAGGCAGTAGGATCCTTCCCTTTCTTAAGTAAAAGAGCTATGGATGCTTGTGTTAGGGCTGTAGGAAGCACACCGCGGTCCAATGACTCATTATACATTGATAAAAGTAAGGGAGCCAAACGCAAGGGAACCCGTCTGGGGCTTTGCTACTCTGCATAGAGTTACTAGACTCAACCACCTCCTCAAGCCTCAGAGGGGAATCCAGATCATCTGCAATCTCACAAGCGACAACAGGGGTGTCTAACACCTCCAAGAATTGAGTCATATTAGCAGTGTCTGATGGGAACTCGGATGTATAAAGTGAAGAATGAAATGCTTTAAATGAATTTTTTATCCCATCTCGATCTGAGATTAAACAGTTAGAAGAGTCTTCAATTAGAGGAATTAGACGTGTAGCAGCATGTTGATTTAATTGGTGTGCAAGCAGGCGGCTCACCTTGTCACCTTGTTCATAATATTTTGCCCGCGAATACAAGAGTAACCGTTCCGCATCCTTGGTGGATGGGAGGTTGAATTCAGCCTGTATATTCAACCTTTGTTTATATAGCTCTGGAGAGGCGTCTGAGCATAAATACGGTCCAGGTCACAAAAATTGTTTGAAAGTTCCTCCAATCTAAGCCTATGAGCTCTATTTAAGTGAGAGGAATAAGATATGATAACACCTCTTAAATAAGCCTTGAGCGTCTCCCATAAAAGCGAGGGGGGGGTTGAGTTGATCTGATTGGAGTATAAAAAATTGTCAATAGCAGAGGTAATACAGTCACAGAAACTAGAGTTAGAAAGGAGAAGAGAATTAAACCTCCAGCGAGGAGGAGAACGGGTTTTTCCTAATAGAGCTAACTCAATTGCAAGAGGACCATGGTCAGAAACCACAATGGGCAAATATTCAGAGGAGGTCACTTTCGGGAGCAAGAAATAATCCACAAAGAAAATAGTCGATACGAGAGAAGGAGTGATGAACATGGGAAAAGAAAGAGTACTCGCATGCCTGTGGATTATGGAACCTCCAGGGGTCAGTGCAACCGTTCTTGATCATGAAATCTAATATGGACCTTGACATTTTAGAAGGAGGCATGGGTCTGGGGTTAGAGCGATCCAGTTTCTGGTCCATAACACAGTTCAGGTCTCTTGCGAATATCAATCGATGTGTGTGTGACAGAGTTATCCTCCCCAGCAACCTGTTAGCAAAATCAGGATCATTAAAATTGGGATCGTAAACATTAACCAATATTACAGGGGTGTTCCAAATGGAACCAGTTAAAATTAAGTACCTCCCATTGCTATCCGATACCACACTGGAAGCAGAAAAATGTATTCTCTTACTAATCAATATTGCCACACCTCTAGCTTTAGAATTAAAATTGGAGAGGAAAATCTGGTTAAATCTTGGATTTTGTAGCCTTGAGTGGTCTTAAATTCGTAGATGTGTCTCTTGCAGGAATGCTATATCAGTCTTAAGCTTTTTTCATTGTTAGAAAATGCGGGATCTCTTATTTGGATTGTTACAGCCTTCAATATTCCAAGTTATTAGTTTAACAGTGGAAGGGCTCCCAGCTCTGCTGCGGTCAGCTATTAACCTGCTTGCCATTAGAAATAATATACAAATAGCTCCCAAAAAAAGATAAGGTCAGAAGACATAATGTCCCCAGTCCTCCAATCTGTACACATAGCCAATGATTAGATAGTACATACAAACCTAAGATTGCCAAAGGCAATAACACAGAAACCAATAAACAAAACAAAAACAAAAGAATAAGCATAGACAGATCCCCAAACCCACCCCCCAAAACCCATAGTCTCTGCTCACTAAATGACAGAGACAGCAGGTAGTCTTACACATTGACCCGGTTAGCGTAAAACAAGGTGTTCCTATCTATGACCAGTGTGGCAATATGCTCCGCCCCCCCCCAAAAAAAACATTATAATAATATCACTCCAAAAAGGATGAAGTAATGACAAACCAACCAAGCTGGGTCCACTAGTACATCTGGAAACAACAATAAGGTCACTCTGTTATACAACCAAGACGCATTGTCAAATAACGAACATAATACAAAAATAAATTAAACAGTTACCTCAGCACTTCCCAGAGTGAAGGGAAAATTACAGGAACCAACCAGAAAGAATGCCTAAACATTTTAATTGATTAATGGTAATTCATCCCGGCTGCAAAGTTAACGTCAAGTTGCCCACCAATCATGGATGGAAAACTAACTTAGAATGACTCTGTTAAAGAACTGTAAGACAGAGCACAAAATAGATCCCAAGGCTAGGAGAGCGGCCCCTCAAAAACGATAAAAAAATAATAATAGTCAAGTAGAAGCAGAAGTGGGCTGTCAGGGCCTGCAAAGCCTTCTCTGCAGGCCCAAAGATAGTCAGAATATATTTTTAACATATATTTTTTCATTAACAATATATATATTTTACAAAGTTAATTTAAATTATTCTATAAGGTAATTTCATTGCTACAATACGCTCTTTTCAGTTGCCTTGCTTTCAGCGCAGCTCATATAAATGAAAGCTTTTGTCCAATAAGATTTTTTCATCTGTGTTGTCTCCGGGTAGACTAGGGCATTCAGAATTCTGAGTGAATACTGTCTGCTGTTGAAGCCCATCAGGACAATGTTGTTCTAGATTGTTAGAGTTTTTACTTTTAGCAGAATGGCAGATGGAGGTGAAGAAGTAGCTTTGGTGGCGAATATAGGACTGGGCAGGGTCGACTCTCAGCACTGGGCAAGATCTTTTATTGGAACTGAATGCAAAGCTGTGCTTTACAACCGTATCAAGTCTTTTTAAAAGAGAAAAGAGGACGGGCTTCGTTTTCAAATAATGAGCAGCTTTGGTGAGTTTGATGGCTTTTTATATATATTTCACTAGCAGGGCCTTACGGATGGGTGATACCAGTTCTTGGTATCGGCCGATACTGGGCATAAGTACTTGTACTTGTGAAAAAGGCCCGATACTCCAAGTAGATACTTCCTCCACATTTAAGAGCGTTATGATGCGCTTTACAGATTATCCATAGATGGCCATAGTTGTAAATCTGATTCAGGTAAATGTTTCAATGGAAATGTTCAGCCCTATGCATATATTTCATATTGATGATAACGAACGTCTACTTCGTCATTCAGAGACCATGCTTAAAGCTGTCTTTATTGCTATTTAAAAAAAAAAAGAAAAGTTATTTAAATGCGCCTAAAATGCATAATCATTCCAAAGATGGAGCCACACGTTAGCTATTGAAAAAACTATTTTCCTCAGCATTTGTCCAGTAGAGTTCAAATAGCGAAATGTGGTATCGTTTTTCTCATTGCTATTTTCATGTAGCCTAATATTTCAAAAGTTATAGGTAAAAAATTAGAATCTCAAGGAAATGCGCACATTTAAGTACAGGAAAGAACGAAGGATGCAAGTTATTAGGCTATTCGGTGCATACTATAACTGTAAAAAATGGCGTGAGGAATGCCCCGGACCTAGCCTCTGAAAGCCACCTTCAGGGAGGAAAGACAAATGTCAGTAGTTTGCAAAACTTCTGGGTGAACAAAATAGTGGTATTTCTGTGTTCTGACATACTAACGTTAAGAAATATAACTTAAAGGAAATACGATGTAGCTTATTTATATTTTGTATAATATACAGTACAAAAGCCCTATAATGCCATTGTGAGGTTATTATAATTTGTTTTAATTTCGGGAAGATATTGAAGGCCTAGGTGTAAAATGCACGGCCCGCCACTGAGTAGAAGCAAAGGCTATCTTGGAATGGGCAAATTAATAATACAGCTCACAGCATGGATATAACATGTTCATGGTTTACCAAAGTGCTCGCCGAACCAATATTCAGCTTCCTCCGGTGAGTCAAATTGAAGCTTTTACCAGTATGTTCCACAAAAAGGCTACCTTCTTCGAATGAAGACTTCGTTTGATGTTAAAATACTTAGCTCTCTTTAATGAAACCGCAGCACTATAATCAGGAAAAATGTAAACCTTAGTACCACGGAAAAACAATTGATCTGAGTTCGTTCTTCTTAGGGCTCTTTCTCTGTCCTGAAAGTTATGGAATCGGACAATGAGGCCTCGGGGCTTCCTGACAGTCCCGTCCCCTGCAAGCCAAGGACCCAAACGGTGTGCACGGTCAAGCTTTGGCGACATCTCGAAGGCAGATGGAAGGACCTCAGCGAGAAGGCTAGCTACGAAACCAGTTGGGTCTCCAGCCTCCAATGACTCTGGGACACCGACCAGTTGTATGTTGCTACGTCTTGAACGGGATTCAAGATCCTCAGCCCTGTCCCACAGCTTACGGTTCCCAGCCTCCAGACGTGAAATCCTAGCCTCAAAACCCATTATCGTCTCACCTTGGGCAGAAGAGCGGAGCTCGAGCTCGGTAGTGCATTGTGCCTGCAGTTCCATGTAGGACCTCACTTGGTCAAGGGCTTTCGAAAGTGGGGCAATGGCGGCCTCGATGAAGGACTTTAACTGTCCAAACAGGGCAGTTGAAATATCGGCCGAAAGTGCTGCTCCAAAGGACCTAAGATCCGATTGGGTAACTGGGGGAGAATTGGGCTCATCATCCTGGCTCTCCGAATCTACCACGGAGGGAGAGACCTTTACCACAGCCTTTTTTTAGCTCTTGGATTAGGCATTACAAACGCTGGTAATTGCTATTGATAAAAGTTATGATGTTTGTAGATTTTTTCCCTTTGTTGTTTGGTATTTAAAAAAATGGGTAATGTTAGCGAGGTTTACTCTGATTTGGAGCTAGCATAAGTTAATCGGTGCAGAGCTTCCACACGGGCAGCCTCGTCGTTCACATTCCAAAACCGGAAATCCAATATAGAATGTCTTCATTTTTAATTTTAATCACAATGTCCAACTTGAAACTTAACTTTTGCTTTCAACAAATGCATCTGCATGACACATCTGCATTTCAGTTTTGTATGCTCTAATTTTTGTAGTCTTGATTGAACTACATGACCGAAATATCTGTATCAGGAAGAGAGCAAATGCAGACGTATCTGTTGGAGGTGGGACCTGTTTCTTCTAACCAATCAGCTAGAGTATTCACAAATCACTATACTACTCACTGATTGGTTGGTAACACTGACCACTCCCATCGTACAGCATTATGCTTTATTCTTTCTCAATAGAGTGCTGCCATTACTCTTTTTGCGAACTGTGTTCAAAACATATGACTGTCAACTGGATGCCTTCTATATCTGTTGCTATACATTTGAATAGCTTTGTTGAAAAACCTTATTGGAATGTATTTTGACCTTTCGCTAACAAACATATGAAATATTAACTGTCAAAGATGTGATGTTATGTGGAAGCTCTTGTATTTAAGCGCAATACTTATTCTACATGAGGTTAGATGAGATGGAGTCTTCCCCTACTTTATAACTGTGCAAAGCTTTCATTCTCATACATGGTATCTGAGATTCAGTTTATGCATGATAAGACAGCCTGTCGTAATGATGTCCCAGTCAAGATGATTTCACTGTGAAAGCTGAACGTCCTGGTGTGAGCCTCGGGTGTTGACTGTCATCCACGATGTCACTACATGACCAAACAGCCCTGCATTAGATACAGCATACCATGTGGATACTGCAAACCCAAGCTATGACTTTTGATGTGTCTCCTGTTTTGATTGTCCAGTTGAAGGTGAAAAACCTTGTGCATAACAAGGACAGCATCTGCCTTTGGGAACGGTAGGACATGTTCAGCTATAGGACACAATGCTCCTATAGCCACAGGAAGCAAAGAGACGTAGATGAGTCAAATACACTGTAACACTTATCAAAGAGACGACAAATAGGGTGAGTCAAATACACTGTAACACTCATCAAAGAGATGACCCATAGGGTGAGTCAAATACACTGTAACACTCATCAAAGAGACGACCCATAGGGTGAGTCAAATACACTGTAACACTCATCAAAGAGACGACCCATAGGGTGAGTCAAATACACTGTAACACTCATCAAAGAGACGACCCATAAGGTGAGTCAAATACACTGTAACACTCATCAAAGAGACGACCCATAGGGTGAGTCAAATACACTGTCAATCTCATTTTTACTTTATGTTTCATAATGTATCTTTATATTTCATAATGTATCTTTATGTTTCATAATGTATCTTTATATTTCATAATGTATCTTAATGTTTCATAATGTATCTTTATGTTTCATAATGTATCTTAATGTTTCATAATGTATCTTTATGTTTCATAATGTATCTTTATGTTTCATAATGTAACTTAATGTTTCATAATGTATCTTTATGTTTTATAATGTATCTTTATATTTCATAATGTATCTTTATGTTTCATAATGTATCTTTATGTTTTATAATGTATCTTTATATTTCAAAATGTATCTTTATGTTTCATAATGTGTCTTTATGTTTCATAATGTATCTTTATATTTCATAATGTATCTTTATGTTTCATAATGTATCTTAATGTTTCATAATGTATCTTTATGTTTTATAATGTATCTTTATATTTCATAATGTATCTTTATGTTTCATAATGTATCTTTATGTTTTATAATGTATCTTTATATTTCAAAATGTATCTTTATGTTTCATAATGTATCTTTATATTTCATAATGTATCTTTATATTTCATAATGTATCTTTATGTTTCATAATGTATCTTTATATTTCATAATGTATCTTTATGTTTCATAATGTATCTTTATATTTCATAATGTATCTTTATGTTTCATAATGTATTTTTATGTTTCATAATGTATCTTTATGTTTCATAATGTATCTTTATGTTTTATAATGTATCTTTATATTTCATAATGTATCTTAATGTTTCATAATGTATCTTTATATTTCATAATGTATCTTTATATTTCATAATGTATCTTTATGTTTCATAATGTATCTTTATATTTCATAATGTATCTTTATATTTCATAATGTATCTTTATGTTTCATAATGTATCTTTAGGTTTCATAATGTATCTTTATATTTCATAATGTATCTTAATGTTTCATAATGTATCTTTATGTTTCATAATGTATCTTTATGTTTCATAATGTATCTTTATATTTCATAATGTATCTTAATGTTTCATAATGTATCTTTATGTTTCATAATGTATCTTTATGTTTCATAATGTATCTTTATGTTTCATAATGTATCTTTATATTTCATAATGTATCTTAATGTTTCATAATGTATCTTTATGTTTCATAATGTATCTTTATGTTTCATAATGTATCTTAATGTTTCATAATGTATCTTTATGTTTCATAATGTATCTTTATTTTTCATAATGTATCTTTATATTTCATAATGTATCTTTATGTTTCATAATAATGTCTTTGTGTCATTCTGTGTCTTTATGTATCGTTATGTGTTTTTGTTTCATTTTGTGTTTATATCTTTATGTACCTTCATGTATCTTTATGTATCTTTATGTATCTTTGTGTCATTCTTTGTCTTATGTATCTTAATGTCTTTATGTGTTGTTACGTGTCTTTACATATGTATCTTTCTGTGTCTCTATGTATCTTTCCTCTCTTTTCCTTTCTCTGTCTCAGGCACATGGTGTGTGTGAGAAAAGAGATGGATAAATCTTGCTCTCCAGATTCCACAGTGATTGTCCTCCATAGTCAGTATACTGCCACTGAACCTCAACCATACAAATCCATACAAATAATGTACACTGAAAGCATAAAGCAAATAAATGAAAAAACAAAAAAACTGAAATTAAAAAAGGAAAAGTTTAACTGAACACTTTTTTATAACCTAGGCTAACATCTCTTAGGAACTAAACAGGTAGTCTCTGGAAGCACTCAAAATTGGAAATAAACTGCTGCCACCTGTTAAAAATCTTCAAGGTGGAGCCTTGAAGGGAATATGTTTCTCTAGCTGCAGGAAAATTATAACATTGAAATGTAGCTCAGTCTTGTCAGGGTTGAGCATGAATGGGTGGGTGGGAATGCAGATGTGTGTTTTCACTTGGGTGTCAGAAAAGGGTAAGGAGAAAAACAGCTTAGTGTCATCTGCATAGTCCATGTGAGGTTATGACAGAGCCAAGGGATTTGAAGTAGAGAAAGAAGAGGAGAGGGCCTACAACAGAGCCTTGGGGGACACCAGTGGAAAGTGTCCATGCAGCAGATGAACATCCTCTGCATGTCACCTGGTAGGAGCGGCCAGGGATTAATTTCAAGATGATGCAGAGGTCCGCCAGAGTGGACGCTCAGATCTTCTCAGCATCCATGGTCATTCATTTACCTTAGGGCCGCTCAGCTAGTTTTGTGTCATGTTTGTTATTAATAGCATTAACAACATTTCCTCTTTTAAAATATGAGGAATTTTAAATGTTCTTGTCAGTATTCTTAACTTTAAATAAGAATATTTAGCTCCCTGAGTTGATTGTTACTTGACATATTCATACTGCTGTATGGATTCCACATGTACGACTAACTGGTTCAACATCATAAATGCATAAGGAACATAACAAGGTTACTCCTACATGTAACACATATATGCTACCGTAATAAATCTATCAGCTCAAGGAACCTTAATAAACTCTCAATGTAAAATTCTAATTGGTTGCTAAGAGATTGTATTTTTGGTTGAGGTGTAAAATGAGCTGGAAACCTTTGTGTCCTCTATTCCTCAAATAGAGACCAAAAAATGTCACTCTCCAGCCATAGCCTGACAATATTGTTGACCTAAGACTGATTGGAAAATGATAACTACATAGAACTCCATATCAGGAAATTGCATGAAATTCAAACATATTTATGTGTAGGTGGAACATAATTGAAATCTTAAGCAGTACATACATTATGTGGATTCAAATCAAGGGTTTTCACAATTAATGTGCTTTGATGTACAGCATAAGTTGGGGAGTTTTCCCAACTGATTTCGGGGAGGAGCCACAGACCCTAACTGGCTAGCAACACATCTTCTGCCCACACTGCTGACTGGGTGCACTTGCCAGCTAGTGTCCTCTTCACCGCCACTCCCACAGGCTGAGCTGGCTAACCGTCTGCTGGTCTCAACTCCTCCTGTCCGGCTACCCGGATGGCCTGTTGGTTGATCTACTGGACCCACCTCTGCTGACCAGTTTGCCCGTCCCTCAGCCACTACAGCCTCCACCGTTGTCTGCCTTTTCTCTCTGCCAGACACCGTGGCTCTGCCCTCATAGTCAGCACCAGCGGCTCCGTCCTGACACCCAGTGCCAGCGGCTTTATACTCACATACGTCCTCCTCGCCAGTCCCTGTGGCCCGTCATGGAGGCCCTGCCCGCCTCAACTCCTGAGCTGGATGCCCTACCCGCTTTGTTGCCCACCACGCCTTACCCAGGGTCTCCACCCCCTGCACCCGAGGAAGGGGCTCTTCCCCCGTTGCTTCCACCAGGGGTTCTGCCCCCTGCAACTGAGACCAGGGCTTCTCTCCCTGTGTCTCATCCAGTGATGGCCGCACCAACCTTTCCACCAGTGTGGGCTGCACCGTTCCCAGCAACTGAAGTCAGGACTCCTCCCTCGACGCCGCTATCAGTGGATCTGGCCCCTGCTATGGAAATTGTTGTTTCTATGTGGCATATGTGTATGTGTTAGGTTTAAGTTAAGTATTGCATTTTGGCTCACGAAAGCTCTTTGATTCATGAACAGTGTTTTAGATAAAAATGACGTTTACTTTCACATTTGTCTCCATTCTTCCAGCATCTGCAGGCATTACATTTATGTTTCCCAAACATCAGTGCACCCTTATAGACATACATTTCTATTTATTTTGGAGTGCTATTTACCGTATGTCCTATTGCAACACATGTTCAGGGTCAACATTTTGTTTTTTGATTTAGTCTTAAACCAGGGTATGTAAATAAACTTCATGCTATGCCATTCAACTGGTTTTAAACTAGCATTCTAATAAAAAAGTAATGGAAAAATCTATCAGATTATGTTACTGAGTTTAGGTTATCCAAACGCTATGTTACTGATTACAATTGTGGATGAGTAACTAGGTAGTAACTAGATAGTAACTGATAAGGAACTAGGTAGTAACTGATTACTTTCATTTATTTTAAAATTACTTTAAAAGGCTAGTTTATGACCAGTTGAATGGCATAGCAGGAAGTTTGTTCACATAACCTGGTTTAAGACTAAATCAACAACATGAATTCTGTGGCCCTCAAATTACTGTTGCAATAGGACATACAGGAGCACTCCAAAATAAATAGAAAGTTCACACCAATTTATATCAATAAGGGAATTGTATGTGGACTGATGGCAAGTGGTTGTGTACCAAAAGTAGAAAAAATAAAAAATGGATCCAAGGATGGCAGTTGACAACATAATATACAATATGATGTACTCATTTTTATTGTTTGAAAAATGCATATAGCACATTTAGATAATTTACTACCAGAAACTGCAGTTTGGGAACCATGAACAAATTATGTATTTCACTTATCATGGTGACTAGATGACAGAGATATACTCAACACAATTTACAGTTATTTATTATATCTGAAAGAGTTATATAGAATGTTTTATATTATTGATACATTTTTCAATAGACAATCGACTACTCACAAAAGTAAAAGTATATAAAAGAAATCTTTGCTCTAAACCACAGGTGTCAAACCGGTTCCACTTAGAGCCTAGTGTCTGCAGGTTTTTACTTTTACCTTGTACCTGACTGATTGATTAGGTCGCTAATTGGTTACGATCTCCCCTCACCTGGCAGTCTAGGTCTTTATTGGGCTCTAATTGAAAGTAAAGACCAAAAACCAGCATACACTAGACCCTCTGTGGAACCGTTTGACAGCTGTACTCTAAACTACTATCACAATTTCCGCCTGATGGAGGAAAATGTCAGTGGTACATTTCCCACTGACTCTGTGCCTGAGTCTCTGTTTATCATTTAATCATTAACTCTTCATCAACCTAAAAATTGTCTGTTTGTCTAACCGTTCACACCTGGCATTAATCCCCTCATTATGAAGTGTATTTAGTCCCTTTGATTTTGTTCATTCCCTGTTGTTCATTGTCTCTTGTTATGTGTGTTATCCATCCAGTAAGTTTTGTTATTTTGTGTAGCCAGTTATTTTAAGTTAAAACCAGCAGCATAGCGCCCTGTATTTCACTGCTGGTTTGCTTCTAAAGCTAAGCAGGGTTGGGCCTGGTTAGTCCCTGGATGGGAGACCAATGTTGCTGGAAGTGGTGTTGGAGGGCCAGTAGGGGGCACTCTTCCCTCTTGTCTCAAGATCATTCTTAATGCCCCAGGGTAGTGATGGGGACATACTCTTCCCTCTTGTCTCAAGATCATTCTTAATGCCCCAGAGTAGTGATGGGGACATTTGCCCTGTGTAGGGTGTGATTTTTTTGGATGGGACGTTAAACAGGTTTCCTGATGCTCTGTGGTCACTAAAGGTCCCATGGCACTATTCGTAGGAGTAAGGGTGTTTAACCTCAGTGTCATGGACTAATTTCCAATCTGGCCTTAATTCCATCATGGCAACTAGTCATCCCCAGCTTTCAATTGGCTCTTTCACCCCCTTCCCTCCCCCCACTTCTCCCCAGGCTGTTGCTATAAATGAGAAACTGTTCTCAGTCATCTTGCATGGTAAAACTAAACCGTTTGTACCAGGTAATGCCTAAGAGCTATATATACTGCTGTTTGACACCTCGTAGTTGTTTTCTTTGCATGTGTTTTGTTTATTAGAGGAGACCTTGGCGTAACTGCTTGCACTGTAGTTCTTTGTAGTTTATGTTGGTTCCAGTGTCAAGCCTGTGGACTGGAGGTATTCACGAACCATAATCCCTTGGTCTTTTCAAATCGAATATATCATCAAAACTGCCACCTTATGCAGTGGGCTTTGATTGTACAGAGCTACAATAATAATTTCTGCCATATTAAGCGTTCAAAAAACGTGGTGGCTGATGCCTTGTCGCGGGTGTGGGAGAAGCATTAGACTGGGGTCTGTTAGTTTAGTTGGTACAAATGGAATCAAAACCTGATATTTTTTGTTGGGGGCGTGTTACGTCCTCCAGTCTAAGTATATCAATGATTCATTAGCAGAATGCTAGCATGTTATGGGCAACAATGACTCAAACTGTAAGAAATCGAAAGGACATAAGAACTTGTTAATTCAACCTTCGACATATAATCCATGTTGAACTTGCAAAAACTACAATCAAATCTGAGATTTCTCAACGACAATCAGGTGAAAGAGACAAATTTAGCCATCTAGCTCCATAGACTCCCATTCATTTTCCACTCGCCCGCGGTCACCCCTGGTGGAACTCTGGTGGAACTGCAACCTAATCCGGTACAATGGGGTTTAATAGGGAGCGGACAGGCTCTCCGTAGATGGGCTCTGATCATTCCCAATGCCCCAGGGTAGTGAGGGACATCTGCCCTGCGTAGGGTGACATCTTTAGGATGGGACGTTAAACGGGTGTTTATATATAACTATATTGTCAGAGTAGGGGTGTTAACCGTCATGGCCAAATTCCCAACCAGGCCTCACTTCAATCATGGCCACCTAATAATCCTCCTCCTTCCTAATATATAATTGATGCTGCCGTGCATCACCCAAGTGGGTGGTACACATTGGTGGTGGATGAGGTGGGCTTTCCCCCTCACTGCGTAAAGTGTTTTGGGTTCCTTGAAAAGCACTATATAAATTGAATTAATTATTATTGTTATTATTATTAATATGAACTTTTTTCTGAGGGGGTTGTCCTGATCAACCGTGGTCGGTGGATCTTAATTTGGGACCGGAGTGAATGGAACAGTGTGTAGTGCATCAAACCCATATCGTTCCGTCTCCCCCAGTCTGGACGGTAATGCGAACCTGGCGTCCCCAATAAAGATCCATTCACTCCGGTCCTGAACGTAATGTGAGCCCGGCGTCTCTAATTAAGATCCACCGACCGCGGCTGCACTTAACCTGTCCGTAATATTGGGTGGGGTCATGACCCCCTCTATCTATCCCCCTGCTTGGATGACATGACAGACACCACTGACTCAGATTACACTATTCTACTTTCACTGTGAAATAAGTTTGACTTGGAAATCACCAGGACAAGCTTTCTTAAGAAGAGGTAAATGCTAAACTATGCTAGTTTATGCTAAACAAATGCTAAACAACTGTTTAAATCAAGAAGATATAAACAGCAAAAGTGAGGGACAACATACATTCTAACGCCTAGCCTCCATGTCATCTGCCAGTTGCAACAGCTTATATTTAGCTCTAATACAAACTCAAACATGTTGCTAGTTATCCATAGCTACTAGCCTAAACGACTTTCTCATTGGTTCTTTTTCTGTCCAATCATGGTCATCTCAGGGTACAACAATGCAGTCCAATCAGAACAGCTTAATCCAACTCAAATCCCATACAAATACAATTTGGGTGAGAATTTTAGGTGAGTACAGTTAAAAATTTGCATTTTTGGATCTATATATGTATTTATTTATATGTATTTATTTTCATAATATGGTACATTTTGTCATATATACTTGGCTGCCACCAAGGCAGATACATGTATATTCCTGAGTTGGTTTGTTCCAGAAGAGTTCCATCTGGTGGCCTAACATCAGCGGTGCACATTTAGCAGCTCAGTATGAGAGCCCTTTTCTCGGAACGACAGATTAATTATATACAGTAGTTCCCCTCCCCGTTTCTATAAAAACACAAGGGTTTACCATTGCAAGACATTGCACAATAAATACACTGCAAGAAATCTTTTTCAGAATAAGGAGAACATTTTCAATATGAATTTGAATAGGTGATAGGATACAACGTGTGATTGAACACGGTAAATAACCGTGAAAATGTATAGTCAGGCAACACGTTAACCAAAAGACATCAGGTGCTGTCACAGACTGGTGGCTTGCTAAAACGGCAATGGATTGGTTAGGAGGATAAAATACATTTCTTCTGACCTTTCAGCTTCATTACCCCGAAGGGGACCAGATAAATTGTCAAAATGAAGGTTCATCCAAGTGAGTCAACCTTTTGCTAGGCATATAGGACCATATATATATTGGTGCCTTATGTCTTTAAAACCATGGCTAACTGAGGTTTGACACCGATTCTACTTACACATCATATTACACATCCAGCCCAAAATGTGAGGTTTTAAATTAATACTTTATTATTTTCAAAAGTCTCAAAATACCTTTTTTTATATCCTAAACTGAATGCTGATTGGCTGAATATTAGATGCAGTCCCCACTGTGTTTATAGTCGATATAAGACACTCCTGGGTGGTATATGGTCAAAATACCATGGCTGCTGTCCAGTCACTCAACAATGTTTCTAGAACAGCTCTTATCCTTGGTATATTGCATGCACCACAACCTCTTGTGCTATATTTCTTAATTATGTAGTTAATTCTTTGCTGGACCACAGAGATAACATCTGGTTTTGCAACTACCAAATTGGGATCTTCATAAAATCTCAAATAACATGAACACACATTGTTTCACATAGTTGAATGGTGTAGAGTGTCATTCTTGCAATGCGGGGTTGTGGGTGCAATTTCCCCAGGGGGAATAGTGAAATAGTGAAAGTGTTTACACACAATAATTTAATTTGCTCTGGGTCAGTGTATCCACTAAACAGCACAAATATTACAGTACAATGTTTACAATATGGGTGCAATGCACGTCATTGATTATGATAACTTCAACCACCAAGTCATCAAATTATCCAGGCTGTAGTGCAATACTTGTGACCAAACCACATTCTCCAACAAGATCAAATAAAACTCATTCCGGTTTTAATTTGATTGAGTAGCTTTGCTGCCCTCTACTGGCTAGAATGCTTAGTAGAATTGGGATCGTAAACATTACAGTACAGCTCTGGAAAAATTTAAGAGACAAATATTTATTTGCAGAAAATGACAACTGGTCAAAACTACAAATAATAATACAAAGACAACAAGTGAATGTTCACTTTTAAACAACACAATACTAATATGTAAACTTAGGAAGAGTTCATAAATCAATATTTGGTGGAATAGTAATAATTGTACAATAACAGTTTTCTTTCATGCATCTTGGCATGCTGATGGTGGAGACCAGTCTTTCACTATGATGTTAGGTGACTTTATGCCACTCCTGGGAAAATCAAAATCAAGCAGCTTCTTTGTTTGATGGGACCATCCATCTTCCTCTTGATCACATTCCAGACGTTGTCTATGGGATTGATTTACGAAAGATGTACAGTGGTCTATTAACCTTTCCAGAGCTGTATTTTTAATCAAACAGTACATCCCTAGATGTTAATTATTTTTTCTTTAAATGTTTTTACAGCTCCTGCAATAAAGCTTAGGTGAAGGTGTGGAGAAAGGAATGATCTAGAAGAGGAGCTGAGGAGGCCAGGATCCACCTAGAACAAGGTTAAGAAAATCACAGAGACAAGAGCTTTCTGGAATGCCGTGAACATGCCCTTGTCTTCACTGTGAGGAAGCACTGAATATGTTCAGTGACTTCCATCAAAATGTCACAAACACACTTCACTCAACAAGCATGTTTAAGATGCAATGCCACATTTTTGGCCACTGGTTTATAATTCTGGCAGTGTTGAGACAAAAAGGGCCCCTGAAAGTTGTGTAAAATGTTTTTTTATGTGCACATCTGTGCCCTCTGACATCAAAACCACTCAATGCAACGCAATATCAAACACAGAATTTCTGGGCTAACCTGAGCTGGTCGGTGGTTACCAGATGATTTCAACTCACACATACAACCCAACAGCTGGTCGGTGGGTGCCAGATGTTTTTACCTCACACATAGAACACCACAGCTGGTCGGTGGTTACCAGATGATTTCAACTCACACATAGAACCCAACAGCTGGTCGGTGGGTGCCAGATGTTTTTACCTCACACATAGAACACCACAGCTGGTTGGTGGTTACCAGATGATTTCAACTCACACATAGAACACCACAGCTGGTTGGTGGTTACCAGATGATTTCAACTCACACATAGAACCCACAGCTGGTTTGTGGTTACCAAATGTTTTTACCCCACACATAGTACACCACAGCTGGTCAGTGGTTACCAGTTTATTTTACCCCATATATAGAACACCACAGCTGGTCTGTGGGTATGAGATGTGTGTTTTGAGTTGGATCCGCCTCTCTGTCCTCACGATCCCAGTGTGTCTTGTCTTAGCACTCCATTCCTTTAATGACAGTGTGAGCGTAGAGCCATCCAGTAGGAATTACCACGTCACACACAGCACATCTCCCGCCGGGCCGGATAATGAGCAGAGCAGGGACGTTGGTGAGGGAGCGTGCAGCAGATTGCTTTTCACCAGATTTTATTAGAGAGAGATGGTTCAGACGTGCCTTTCTTATTAAAGATTAAAATTGTCGGAGGGAGGATGGAGGAGGGCAGGTGTATGATATCGGTTGTATGACTTCGTGGACACAAAACCGATCACAGGGTACATCCGTATGCTTGTTTCCTCAACCTGTCTGGCACAAAAAACCCATGCATAGCCTTTTTTTCCAGTGAGCAATTTCCCAGCAATGAATTTAAGGGATTCATATGACCTGGCTTGTTTAGGTGTATTTGAACTGCAATGTATTATTGTTGGGTGTGGACTAACAGGATGTCAGTTTATTGCCCCCCCATTGCAAACCTATCTCTGTTAAAAAAGGTTTATAGTTAAAGTTTCGTATTTAGGGCCCCAAAGCTCTATACTGTATGTCCAAGTTTTGTTTTTAGGAAATACGTACATATACTTAAACATCTTACCCAAATTTAATTTTTTCTGTTCTGAGCTACATCCTGAAAACATGACAAAGACGCGAAAAATATTTAAATAATAATATTTAGACTATTTTGGTAAAAATACAGCACCTTGACCAAACAATTGACAACTTTATTTTTAAAACTCTTTAAAGGAGATTGTTCTGGATTTTAGGAATGACGCACTTTATCTGCTGTCCTGGAGTCAGATGAAGATTTTTACCTCATTTTGAGAGCTGTTGCGTTCTGGTATAAATGCAATAACCGGAGGTATATATGGAAACTTACAGTAGTAGTATGTCAAACACTTTCAAATATTTCAATTTCTAGTGAATATATTTATAACAAAACCAGTTATGCACATTGAACATGCAGTCTGTGATTTGCAATTTACAAAATAATGTCTTAGACCTCCCATTTAGCCCTAGATGTGTAATAAGTTATTTATTTGTGTGTAATCTGTAAGTAGAATCACTGTCATTCCTCAGGTAGTCCACATTTTTTGGGGGAACCGTTTTAGCTCAGTATTGAAACATTTATAACCAGATGCCAAAATCTCTAATTGCAACTTTAAGTCTAGGAAATGTGCTTTATACATTAAACATATTTGTAACGAATAAGACTCCTGGACAGATATCCACACTTAGTAATATTTATTAAGCCGGCAATACCCCGTAATATATAGGGGAGGCAGAGAGAATGGTCAAGCGGAATAAGGCAGAAGGTTAATAGAACGGGCGTGGCAGTCAGACAGGCGTGGATCGGTACACTCTCGTGGGTCTCAGGATAAGCAGGATTCGGTACACAGTCGTGGTTCTCAGGTGGTAGAGGAGCAGGCTGAACGGAGTCGAGAAAAACAGGCAGGCGTCGTATACTGGAGAGCAATCAAACCAAGGCAAAGGCACAAAAGGGAAATCCAAAAGCAGGTAGTTAATTCCACAACACAAGGGTCAGACCGAATAGGGTTGTAATAATTCCAAAAAGGCTTAGTAAGTGCTAGAGAAACAACAATACCTCACAGTGTGTGTGAGGATCTGAACTGCTTATGTACTATCTGATAAGTGCACAGGTGTCAGTACTCAGGTGATTGTGACCGGGCTATGGGGGTGCGTTCATGGTGGCTATGATACTGTTCTGGGAGGATGTGTGGAGGAGCACTGAGGAGCTGGTGGGCGTTACAATATTTATATTATTTTATGCTGTACAGTGTGAAAGTGCTATTCATGCTTAAAAGTAACAGCATATCTTATATATACCTACAAGTATATTTATGTAGCCTGAAAGTATGCTTTATCTGAAAAATAATCTGATACTCTATTGGATAGTCAATATATTTTATTGACAAATGAGTCACTTCATCAATGCATACAGTGAGGGAAATAATAATTTGATCCCCTGTTGATTTTGTACGTTTACCCACTGACAAAGAAATTATCAGTCTATAGTTTTAAAAGTAGGTTTATTTGAACAGTGAGAGACAGAATAACAAAAAAAAATAAAAAACACATTTCAAAACAGTTATTAACTGATTTGCATCACAATGACTGAAATAAGTATTTGATATGACTTACTACTTGGTGGCAAAAGCCTTTTTGGTACTCACAGAGGTCAGACGTTTCTTGTAGTTGGCCACCAGATTTGCACACATCTCAGGAGGGATTTTGTCCCACTCCTCTTTGCAGATCCTCTCCAAGTCATCAGGGTTTCAAGGCTGACGTTTGGCAACTTGAACCTTCAGCTCACTCTACAGATTTTCTATGTGATTAATGTCTGGAGACTGGCTAGGACACTCCAGGACCTTAAAGGAGTGTTCCACAGTAAATCAGTTTCATAGTATACCATTTACAAACGTTACCATAGATGATTTATGGCATATACACGTCTGTTTTTTTCTATATATCAGAGAAAAGCCGATAGTATATTTCAGTTCCTTTCGCATCCACTGGGGGGCTTCTGTATCTGTCTAAACTTGAGTTACCACAACTCCCAGAATTC
>JACXGM010013625.1:9193-22946 GCA_016801145.1 Umbra pygmaea | reverse complement strand
AGGATGCCAGAGCACCACTAACAGCTGAAGGTGTCCTGTAACAACCAATGACTGTTATACAAAGTGATTTAGAGACTTCGAGCTCCAAGGCTAAAAATTCAAACTGCTTAACTAACGATACTGATAGCAATACATCAACTTGATACTGACTTTTGATGTATATTGCTATGCCCCCACCTCTATTAGGGCGGTCAGTCCTTAAAACTTTATAACCACTAATATTTATTTCTTTATCTGAAACTGATTTACTTAGCCAGGTTTCAGACAGGACAATTACATCAGCATCTGTAGAATGATATTTTACACTGATTTTCCTAAATAGTTGATGCAAATGACAGTCAGTATAATTTTCAAGTCACCAACCATTAGGATATATGTGGAATTATTATACATACACTCACCTAAAGGATTATTAGAACCACCATACTAATACTGTGTTTGACCCACTTTCATTTTCAGAACTGCCTTAATTCTATGTGGCATTGATTCAACAAGGTGCTGAAAGCATTCTTTAGAAATGTTGGCCCATATTGATAGGATAGCATCTTGCAGTTGATGGAGATTTTGTGGGATGCACATCCAGGGCATGAAGCTCCCGTTCCACCACATCCCAAATATGCTCTATTGGGTTGAGATCTGATGACTGTGGGGGCCATTTTAGTACAGTGCAGTCATTGTCATGTTTAAAAAACCAATTTGAAATGATTCAAGCTTTGTGACATGGTGCATTATCCTGCTGGAAGTAGCCGTCAGAGGATGGGTACATGGTGGCCATAAAGGGATGGACATGGTCAGAAACAATGCTCAGGTAGGCCTTGGCATTTAAACGATGCCCAATTGGCACTAAGGGGCCTAAAGTGTGCCAATAAAACATCCCCCAAACCATTACACCACCACCACCAGCCAGCACTGTGGAAACAAGGCATGATGGATCCATGTTCTCATTCTATTTACGCCGAATTTTGACTTTACCATCTGAATGTCTCAACAGAAATCGAGACTCATCAGACCAGGCAACATTTTTCCAGTCTTTAACTGTCCAATTTTGTTGTGCTCTTGCAAATTGTAGCCTCTTTTTCTATTTGTAGTGGAGATAAGTGGTACCCTGTGGGGTCTTCTGCTGTTGTAGCCCATCCGCCTCAAGGTTGTGCGTGTTGTGGCTTCACAAATGCTTTGCTGCATATCTCGGTTGTAACGAGTAGTTATTTCAGTCAAAGTTGCCCTTCTATCAGCTTGAAGCAGTCGGCCTATTCTCCTCTGACCTCTAGCATCAACAAGGCATTTTTGCCCACAGGACTGATGCACACGGGATGTTTTTCCCTTTTCACACCATTCTTTGTAAACCCTAGAAATGGTTGTGCGTGAAAATCCCAGTAACTGAGCAGATTGTGAAATACTTAGACCGACCCATCTGGCACCAACAACCATGCCACGTTCAAAATTGCTTAAATCACATTTCTTTCCCATTCTGGCATTCAGTTTGGAGTTCAGGAGATTGTCTTGACCAGGACCACACCCCTAAATGCATTGAAGCAACTGCCATGTGATTGGTTGAGTAGATCATTGCATTAAGTACAAATTGAACGGGTGTTTCTAATAATCCTTTAGATGAGTGTATATATATTATGTATGTCGAAAAAAGGATATCTTTCAAAATAAAAACACTCGAAATGCATTGTTCCAAATTATTATGCACAACAGAGTTCCAAAACATTTTATAGGTTGCAAAGAACTTAAAATTGTCATTTGTAGATTTCGCAGCATTAGAAGGTCATATTTACTGAAATCAAAAGCTATTTCAATCAAACACATCTTAACAGGGCAAGTTACATGTTAACATATAACCCCTTCTTTGTATCACCTTTACAATTCTTGCATCCATTGAACTTGTGAGTTTCTGCTTGAATTTCTTTGCAGGATGTCAAAATAGCCTCCCAGCTGCTGTTTTGATGTGAACTGCCTCGCACCCTCATTGATCGTTTGCTTGAGGATGCACCAAAGGTTCTCAATAGGGTTGAGGTCATTAATTTCTCTCTGTTTATGCCCATAGCAGCCAATATCACAGAGGTATTCTTTGCAGCATCAGCATTGTCATGCATGAAGATGATTTTGCTACAGAAGGCACAGTTTCTCTTTTTGTACCATGGAAGAAAGTGGTCAGTCAGAAACTCTATATACTTTGCCTAGGTCATTTCCACACATTCAGGCCTGCAAAGTAATGAAAAAAGCTGCACACCCTAAAGGGGCCTAACAGCTGTCACCCCATGATTCCGGCCCAAGGCATTACTCCGCCACCTCCTTGCTGACGTCGCAGCCTTATTGGGACATGGTGGCCATCCACCAACCATCCACTACTCCATCCATCTCGACTATCCAGGGTTGCATGGCACTCATCACTAAACAAGACTGTTTGAAAATTAGTCTTCATGTATTTCTGGGCCCACTGCAACTGTTTCTGCTTCTGAGCATTGGTTAGACGTGGCCGAATAGTAGGTTTATGCACAACTGCAAGCCTCTGGAGGATGCTACACCTTGTGGTTCGAGGGACTCCAGAGGCACCAGCAGCTTCAAATACCTGTTTTAGCAGCTCCACTCTTAATCCAATGAATTTGTCTGGCAGTAACCTTCCTCATTGTCTTTATCTGCACTACCCAATCACTGAATCAGCCACAAATCTCTTCACAGTATGATAAGCACGCTTAAGTTTTCATGAAATATCTAATGTATTCATACCTTGTCCAAGGCATTGCATTATTTAACGCTTTTCGGCAGCAGAAAGATCCTTTTTCTTTCCCATATTGCTTGATACTTGTGGCCTGCTTAATAATGTGGAACATCCTTCTTATTTAGTTTTCCTTTAATTGGGCTTTGATTGAAATACAAAATACTTAATGTTGACATGTTGACACTTAATTCCAATTTGCATAATAATTTGGAATGCGGTCTATGTACACATTTAATTAAGACAGATCTGAAGATATTTGGGCAGGGACAAAATGTTAATCCTTTTGGCTCTGTATGCCACCACAATAAACATGAAAGGAAACAATAAACATATGCTTTAAGTGTAGACTTTAGACTTTAATTAGTGGGTTTTGTCAAAATGTTAATATGATCCTTGTAGGAATTGTCTATCTGTACTGTGAAGCATCGTCCAATAGGTTTTGCAGTATTTGTCTGAATCTGAGCAGATAATATAGCTTCACCTGATTATTGACTTTAACACAAATCTAAATTCTTACCTTTTGTTAAATTACACTCTGGAAATAAATTAAATCTAACTTTTGCCACCAGAATTTACACATTTTAACCCTCGACATCACAGTGAAAATAACATTTACAAAAATTCTGAACAATTATTAAGAATATATTTGTAAAACACCTAGTTTACATAGTTGGAAAGGTGCTTCAAAAAGTGCTCCGGGACAAAGTTGTGGAAAGGAACAATTTAGGAGAAGGATAGAAAAAGATGTCAAAGGCTTTAACTATCCTTCTGAGTGCCATTCAGAGCATTGTTGAGAATTGGAAAGCGTATGGCACCACCTTGCTTTGATCGGGCTGTCCCTCTAATATGTATGATTGAGTCAGGAAGACATCAGGGAAGCTACCAAGAGGCCAATGGCAACTTTGAAGGACTTTTGTTTGTGCATGTGACAACAATCTCACAAGATTTACACAAAGCTGACATGTATGTCAGGGTAGCAAGAAAGAAACCTCTTCTGAAAAAGGGCAACATGGAGTCTTGTTTGTACTTTGCAAAGACACTTAGAAGATTGTAATGCCATGAGGCAAGAGATTTTATGGTCAGATGAGACCAAAATTGAACACACCACACAAAACACACCATACCTAGTGTGAAGCGTGGTGGTGGCAACAATATATTTTGGGGACCTGGCAATTGGTCAGGATTGGGGAAAATGGATGCTGCCAAGTACACCCAAAAACCTGCAGCCCTTTGCTTGACAGCTGAAGATGGACAGCTGTTTCACCTTCCAGCATAACAGAAATAGAGGTTGGCTAATTCATCGGAGTGGCAGAGTAATTATGGCTGATTGAGTTTTCAAAATAATTATTAATCTGCATTTCTGCTCGCCGATTATGGCCAATACTTTTTCGGAGAAAAACCATGTCCTCTAGTGTTAAAATTAATTAACAAATTCAACTTAATTAACAAATTATGTGGAAACTGCGT
This sequence comes from Umbra pygmaea, assembly GCA_016801145.1. NCBI lineage: Eukaryota > Metazoa > Chordata > Actinopteri > Esociformes > Umbridae > Umbra > Umbra pygmaea. The sequence goes on along the minus strand of JACXGM010013625.1, from coordinate 18,754 downwards.
GCAGCCAGCCCATCTGTCGTGAGCTACAGTCCACCTGTCCCAAGCTGCAGCATCAAGTCTAGAGGCAATTGTGATTGCAGAGAAGCTATCGTAAAATTGTAGCTAACATGAAAGGGGATCAATTAAAATCCATCACATATAACAATTTGTTGGCTTCACATGGTTAATATTAGTCTAGAATAGTAGGTAGAGGTTCACTGCTTTTGTTCCGACAGAACTGTTCCCATTTTTTATCAATCAAAACCTTTATCTGTTCTATTTTCCTCAAGGTTTTCAGGGAAAAACAACCTGTTTTAAAAAAAAACACAAGGATACACAAGGATTAACTAGCTATGTTGCGTTGCATATTATGAATACGGGGGATTTATAATTAATAATAAGATCAGCCAACTGTAGATCAAAATCGGGTACTGGCATCAAACGAGTGCTGGTTTAATTAATATGTCCATTTGACAATGCACAGTCATTGCGCAAACATAACTTGTCAAAATACAATGCCTATTCAAAACGATGCAGAGAAGACATGTTTTTTTACATCCACATTTAATTAAAAGGCATTCATGTTAACAGGGAATATATGTTGCTAGTGTTCTCAAACAAGGTTTTCAAAGTATTTCTGTTTTTGAGTCAGAAAAGAGAGAAAAACATTAGGCTCCTCGTGCAAGAGAATAATTCTGAACTTAAAGACGAAATCCCATGTTTCTCAATTTCTGCTTTTGTTATATGTATATTCATTGTCATATTTGTGCATTGATTTTGAAACCAGATATATTTATCAAGTGCTTCTGGAAATTACTTTGAATTACTTTGGTTATCTGTTCTCCCGTTGTGCAGCACCAAATCCCAAATTGATTGGTTAATAAAAGGACAACTATCAAAATGCAGACTTAATGATTTTTTTTGAGGCAAAAACAGATTTTATAGGCGAAGTTGTATCAAATGCAAATTGTAAGTGTTTTGCGATTTGTTTGGCATTTTGTTTTAACAAATTTAAATAGTTTTATATATTTATTTGAGTTTTGAAAATATTTTGTGTATTATATTAAGACGTTATATGAAAAGTTTATTGTTCTTTCAGTATTGTTGTAATGTCATTATTTCCTCCAAAAAAAATCATAATTGGTCTAATAATCGGTATCAGGTTTTTTGGTCTTCCAATAATAGTTCATCGGTATTGGCCTTGAAAAAGCATAATAGGTCGACCTCTAGACACAACCCTAAACAGACCAACAAAAACACTATGCAGTGGCTTAAGGATAGGAAGGTGAATGTCCTTCAGTGGCCAAGACAGAGCCCTGACATATATCCAATACAAAATGTGTGGATGGACTTGAATATAGTACTGAATAGCTGCTCCCCACAAAAGTTTACTGAACTCAAATACTCCACAATCTGTGTGCAAAGCTAAAGTGTGCAAAGCTAATAGACATATAAAATTAGACTGATGGCTGTAATTAAAGATGAAGTTGCTCTACGAATAATTAAATCATGGGACTGATCACGTCCAACTCTGTTATTTAAGTTTACATTTTTTCATGTTTCCGAACTGTTGCCGTTTTAAGTCAAATGTTGTAAGACAGAAAGTCCTAATAAAGCTGGAACAAAAAATATATTTTATAGGGGTTTGGATTTCAGGGTCTAAGATGAAAAAAGTTAATATGAATGGCTGCTGTGCATTACCCAAGTGGGTGCTACACATTGGTGGTGGATGAGGTGGGTTTTCCCCCTCACTGTGTAAAGCGCTTTGAGTTCCTTGGAAGAAAAGCGCTATATAAGTTGAATGCATTATTATTATTATTATTATTATGAACAAACTTACAATAGCCTAACACTTGCTTGAGTTTTATTTATGTCTATGAAGAGTTTATAGGATAAATAGGCGATTGAAACACGTTTGTCTAGTTAATGATAATAGGGTTTCAGATTTTATATGAAATTTCATTTAACTAAAATGATAAAATAATTTGTCATGACATTAAACATTAAACAGCTGTCTGTAAATTAGTTGCATAACATTCCCCAGAGCTGTCAAATGTACTGCACCTATCCTGAAGATATACAATTGTCACGTGCATGTTGTCTATGTGTTTCCTTGTAGTTTGTTCATTTCAGTTGCTCCCCTGTAGTGTGTCTTATTTAGGTTTCTACCCTGTGGGTGTTATTTATATCTTATGTTCCCGATTCTCCATTCACATGACCAGATCACGTTTAATTTGATTTGCCTATAGATCGTCAGGATTCTCTAATCAGTACTCAGCAATAGATGGAAATGCACATAATTCACTTTCTATGGGTTGACATTTCAAAAATCATTATCAAATTAGCTAATTTGAAAGGAAACATTTCATTGTGTTGTAATAATTGCCAACTGTTGAAAATGACTGCGGTTTGCTCTGGTGAATATGTAATAACTGAAACAGGCTTACTTATGACATGTAATGTAATGTTTCCCTTGCCATTGGCAATTTTGATCCATGGAAACAGCTCCTTTGATGAAAGTTTTGGGTCCCGCTCTAAAATGAATACTAAATTATGATTGGTCAAAACAGTCAAGCCTTTCAATATTATTGGTAAAAAAGATTACACTTATATTGCCACCCACACACAAAGGAGGGAGGAGTACAATTTGACAGACATTTTAATGTGACTATATTTGTTCACTGGCCCAGCGTTAGTACTTGCTGGCCCCGGGCCAGCGGGCCATCGTTAATGTTGAACCCTGACTATCTAATGGATTTCCTATTTAAAATCTATTTATATCTATTTAATGATGGCTTGCTTCACGGGCAGTGACAGTACTTTAGATTTTCATATTGATGATTAACACCAACAGATTCCAAATGCAATTGCAACACTTCAAATCAAATACAGAACTTTTATCAGCCTACATGTAAATGAAATGATGAGGGAATGACACACACCTGGCCAAGGAACATCTGAGCAACCAACTGACCAATTACGTACCCCTTTAAAAAAGAAGGGACCATATGTCTTTACCGTTCACCCTATTTGGATGTAAACACCCACAAATTACAGCTAAAAGTCTACACGTTGAGCTAATCGTTATTTAACGTCAACTCCAATATGATGTACTGGACTGCTGAAATTATGATAACTGGGTCAATGTTCAAATATTTATGGAACTGATTTTATATTCATCCATATCTCTCCTTAGCTCCTGCAGTACCTGAAGCATGTGGACTTCATTGACCCATACGGTGATGTGAATAAATTTGATGAGAATGGCGACCCGTTTCCTGTGTACGACCTGGTGAACTGGCAGCTGGGAGACAAGGGTCAGGTGGAGTTTGTCACTGTGGGCAAGTTTGATGAGTCCACCAGCCTGGGTGGGAAGAAACTCCACATAGAGGAGAAAATCATCTGGAACAGCAACCAGACAACAGTAAAGCCCCTACAGAACTCTGAACAGTTATTTTTCTTTATCCATTCAATTTAGCAAATTTAGAAATTTGAAACAAATGTGTGGCGGCCTCGGGAAACCCTTCACATGGTGACAGTTTCACTTCCTGGGCTGTATACATCTTTTGAAACTCTCCTGAATACAAATATGTTTGAATCACTCAGAAATCTCTATCACAACTGAAGTTAAAGATGACATGTCAAAAATTTGAGAATTTTAAAGCATGACGGTAACGCCAACACTCAGCTCGACTGTTTCAAACAGATTGTCAATCTATTAACTCTTTTTTATTATGTTACCTCCTCTGGACAAAACGCACACACTTTCGAGTGGCTGGCTGGTGAAATAGAAATATACAGGTCCTTCTCAAGAAATTAGCATATTGTGATAAAGATAATTATTTTCCATAATGTAATGATAAAAATTAAACTTTCATATATTTTAGATTCATTGCCCACCAACTGAAATATTTCAGGTCATTTATTGTTTTAATACTGATGACTTTGGCATACAGCTCATGAAAACCCAAAATTCCTATCTCAAAGAATTAGCATATTATATCTGACCAATAAAAGAAGTGTTTGTAATACCAAAAAAAGAAAGAAAAAGTCAACCTTCAAATAATTTTGTTCAGTTATGCACTCATTACTTGGTCGGGAATCCTTTTGCAGAAAGGACTGCTTCAATGCGGCGTGGCATGGAGGCAATCAGCCTGTGGAACTGCTGAAGTGTGATGGAGGCCCAGGATGCTTCGATAGCGGCCTTAAGCTCATCCAGAGTGTTGGGTCTTGCGTCTCTCAACTTCCTCTTCACAATATCCCACAGATTCTCTATGGGGTTCAGGTCAGGAGAGTTGGCAGGCCAATTGAGCACAGTAATACCATGGTCAGTACACCATTTACCAGTGGTTTTGGCACTGTGAGCAGGTGCCAGGTCATGCTGAAAAATGAAATCTTCATCTCCATGAAACTTTTCAGCAGATGGAAGCATGAAATGCTCCAAAATCCCCTGATAGCTAGCTGCATTGACCCTGCCCTTGATAAAACACAGTGGACCAACACCAGCAACTGACATGGCACCCCAGACCATCACTGACTGTGGGTACTTGACACTGGACTTCAGGCATTTTGGCATTTCCTTCTCCCCAGTCTTCCTCCAGACTCTGGTACCTTGATTTCTGAATGACATGCAAAATGTGTTGTTGTTTTGTTGTGCTGCTTCTCTGTAGCCCAGGTCAGGCGCTTCTGCCGCTGTTCCTGGTTTAAAAGTGGTTTGACCTGGGGAATGCGGCACCTGCAGCCCATTTCCTGCACACGCCTGTGCACGGTGTCTCTGGATGTTTGTACTCCACACTCAGTCCACTGCTTCTGCAGTTCATCCAAGGTCTGGAATCGGTCCTTCTCCACAATCTTCCTCAGGGTCCGGTCACCTCTTGTTGTTGTGCAGCGTATTTTGCCACACTTTTTCTTTCCCACAGACTTCCCACTGAGGTGCCTTGATACAGCACTCTGGGAACAGCCTATTTGTTCAGAAATGTCTTTCTGTGTCTTACCCTCTTGCTTGAGGGTGTCAATGATGGCCTTCTGGACAGCAGTCAGGTTGGCAGTCTTACCCATGATTGCGGTTTTGAGTAATGAAACAGGCTGGAAGTTTTTAAAAGCCTCAGGAATCTTTTGCAGGTGTTTAGAGTTAATTAGTTGATTCAGATGATTAGGTTAATAGCTCGTTTAGAGACCCTTTTCATGATATGCTAATTCTTTGAGATTGGAGTAAACTGTTGGAGTAAAAGTATGTGAAGGTGTGAGGAGGTTGCTTGTTACCGTCGGAATTAAAGCATAGCTCTCACTTCCAAAAAGGACATATACAAGTTACAGGATTTATATATTGCTGCTTAAAATCTAATCACATCTGACATTATTGCAATTATGTTTATATATTCTTATCATAACCTATCTTCTTGGATTTCTTGCCAGCTATTACTGATAAGCACTGGGCAGCATGGGCCAGAACCCTCCTTTAAAAATGGGACTGTACTTTGCTGTGGCATATATGGAAATTAAATCATTTTGTTCATAATCACGTTGTGAATGTAAATGTCAGTTTAACTACTAGGCTACATTTAGAACTTTTTATTGTTAAGTTTTAACACAGCCTGACTTCACTAATCATTCAATTGGTTCTGCTGCAACACTAAAAACAGCAAGCAATGTACAGTAAACATTAGATTTAACATGGATTGAAAATCTTGCTAGCTAACATGTCCAAAAACCATTGAAAATATCTGTTTTCTACAGAGCCCCTCAGGGCTCACAGTGAAGAAAAAAAAACAACAAGCTAATCTGTTCCCTAAAGTCTTATCTGTTCCCTCAAATTTTCAATCCGTTCCCTAAATCTTTTAATCCGTTCCCTCAATTTTGTTATCCGTTCCTTCAATTTTTTTGATCTGTACCCTTCATTTTTTGATCTGTTCCCTCCATGTTCATTTAGAAAAATCTAGCTACAGCAGGTCGAAATCCATGTTTGTGATGGGAAGTTCGGTTCTTTTCCATGAACTGGTTCTTTTGAGCAGTTCATGGAAAAAACTATTAAAAAAACAGATCACTGATTCTTTTACGCTCAAAAGTAATGACATCAAGTCTATCGCGGGATGGGATGAAAAAACACTTTACACATTCAAATGTATAAAGTCAGTAATCATAAAATCAGTCCTCTAAAACATCTTTATAATCTGATAAGTTTATTACAATTAAGTTATGCATCCAAAACATAAAAAAAAATGATGTGCAAACAAGGATTTTTTACAGTTATAAAGTGAATAAATCAGTCTTCTTCAGCGCAGAAACCATGATCCACTTACTATGCATAATCCATTATGATTTATTTGCAATTAAATAAATACGTTTCGCCAGATTTTCCCCTCATTCAAGTCTTCGTTTCACACGCGCTCATAGCATCAGGGTACAGATCCACTTGTCCGTGGGACCCTTCAGTGGGTGAAGTCAAGCAACTTTAAGCCGATGCCCAGCTTTATGCAAATGAATCTGGGACAAATTGAGGGAGGCGTCGCGACATCACCCGACAGTTGTGTCAGACAAGTGGATCTGTACCGTCACGGTACAGATCGATTTGTCCGACACGACTGGAGCATGGTGTCGGGTGGTGTCGCGACGCTACCCTCAATTTGTACGTTGATGGGTGTTCCTCAAGTACAGCTGTGGGCTACAGTTTTTATAATTTTCTGTGGTTATGATGAGCAATATGAGAAAGAAATGGGGTTAATATTGATTGTTGTTTAGGTACATTAAATCATGTTAAGCCTTTTCCTCGCCACAACCGAATATGGCCTCATGTCTGCACCTATAAACACACTGATAGCGTTTGTGATGGCTTTAGCCCGGTCTGATAAATTGCTTAAATACCACGGTGATAAGCGGTTGTTTTGCAGCTTCCGTTTTCACTCCTGTCAGTGAAACACCGGGATGATGTCGCTTCAAATGCGTGGCCATGCTTGATGTGTTTCCACTGTCATATCGCTTTCTTGTGCCACAGTGCCTACACACTGTCACGTTTTTTTCCACTAACCTCTATTCTTCATCATTATATTTAACAGGGAAACAAAAATGCTCCCATACAGGGGATTTAAATGACGTGGTGTATTCAAGCTCCTCCGTTCCTCCACTCGCCATGACCATGCTGTGAGCGGACTGAACATGTGCACAACTTTTTTTTTTCAGAAATCAATCCGCTGCCGAACCGAAGATATTGATCCGAACGGATCACGGATCAATGACAATCCGTTGCACCACTCTCTACACGCAAGGATACATCGCAAGCCTTCCCCACGTCTCCTCTGTGGTCTACTTCTATTTGATAGTCACATTTAACGGATTCATTTGCATAAAGCTGAGAATCTCCAGCTTTTTTGTTGTGCAACATTTTCTCAAATGCAGCGCCGCCTTCCTGGGATGCTTTGCGGGCGCGTTGAAGTCGCTTGATGTCACCCATAGAAATAAAGCGAGGTGCAACACAGCAGAAGTGTATCACGAACAATTGGATCTGTACCGTTAGTCCGAGTTCGGTTCAGACGCCGGTGCTGTGGCAGTTAGTGTTCGGTGCATGCTCATTATCATCAGCTCATCGGTTCTCAAATTAAACATAAATTAACAGTTCTCGTTCAGTGTACTGGTGATCCAAAAAATGTTGCAACTGATTAAACCGATTCTTGACTAGAGAACAAGAACTATCAGCGGTTTTCGGATCACCGGTACTCTGAACATGAACTGGTGATCCGAAAACCGTTGCAACTGATTCTTGACTCGAGAACGAGAACTGTTGACATGTTGGCCGTGTACGTTAACAGTAGGTAATTTATTTTTATTTTACCTTTATTTAACCAGGAAGGGACTCATTGAGATAAAAATCTCTTTTTTAAGAGTGTACACAACAGTAGGTTAAGTCGGTATACTTTTGGAGTAACTGAATAACTTGAGAGTCAGGCATGTCAAAAAGTGAGTAACTTTAGAAATTTGTAAATTAGTGCTTTATGGAGATGCAAACTGTTTGGAACAATTCAGTCTGATTAGGTGAACTGGTTTGACCAGTTTACTAAAAAGATCAGTTTGAAATGAGCAATTTGTTCGCAAACCAGACATCACTAGTATCCGTGCAAAGCACCATGTCTCTGTAGCTCGCCTCTAATGAACTGTACAGTTTCTGACAAGTTTTCAAAGTTCTTACGCCTAAAAAAGCCATTCTGTTGTAGAAATCGTTTCAGAGATGCTAGACTGAAGACCATATGTGTTTAACACCCAAACATAAAGAATATCTGTGTATTTCAAACCCAGATCAAAATAGAATTGTATTAACTTGGATCGATCCATTAGGACATCAGCTTGAACACATTTAAAGGAACATTCTATATAAAACATCAGAGAAAACAGAGAAAAAAATTGAGGCAATGGATAAAAAAATTTAGGGAACAGATTAAAAAATTGAGGGAACGGATAAAAAAAATTTAGGGAATGGATTAAAAAATTTGTTTGTGAAGCCACAACATGCACAACATTAAGGCGGATGGGCTACAACAGCAGAAGACCCCACTGGGTACCACTCATCTCCACTACAAATAGAAAAAGAGGCTACAATTTGCAAGAACTCACCAAAATTGGACAGTTGAAGACTGGAAAAATGTTGCCTGGTCTGATGAGTCTCGATTTCTGTTGAGACATTCAGATGGTCGAGTCAGAATTTGGCGTAAACAGAATGAGAACATGGATCCATCATGCCTTGTTACCACTTAGCAGGCTGGTGGTGGTGGTGTAATGGTGTGGGGGATGTTTTCTTGGCACACTTTAGGCCCCTTAGTGCCAATTGAGCATTGTTTAAATGCCACGGTCTACCTGAGCATTGTTTCTGACCATGTCCATCCCTTTATGGCCACCATGTAGTTGGGAGTAAAAGGATACAATTAATGTGCACTTATGATGTTGAAGCATTAATAATTAATGTATTTCCTTTTCTCCCGTTGCAATGGTCTGGGTTAAGAACGGAGAAATGCTTAATAAATGCCTAAAGAGGATTTATAGAATAGTTGTGGTTGAATATTTCCTATCTAACCATCTGACCGCATAATGATCATTTATCCGTGTGTAAACAGCTACGGAAAGAAATACCACAGCGACCCGGGGAACTAAAGCGTTGCCCGCGAGTCAGACAAAGGAGCATAGGCTACCTAACTTGAACTGTGTGCGTGATAAACGCTGAAACTCCAGAGCAGACCGCAACAAGATAACTTAACGTTCCCATTAAAACTCCACCGGAGATGTTCGGGGAAATGATTTAGAATGTCTATGACAGAACTTAGTAAATGAATAATATTTAATTCCAATTAAAGGGCATCAAAGTACAACACTTCAACCGGACACAGAATTACACAATTATACCAAGAAATTACATGTCGTTTACACTTCTAAATATGATCTAAGATCTAAGCATGTCTTATGCGGTACAGTCTATCTAATACAACATTTATCCAACACATTTGCTATGGCACACTCAGACGTGTCGCCAGGAGAGTCGTTGCAGAAATCTCATCAGTTTAACCTTAAACAAAGACTTATATTTCCCTTCGAGAGGGGCCG
>JACXGM010013624.1:0-22846 GCA_016801145.1 Umbra pygmaea | reverse complement strand
ATAATGGCTGCTACTACCTCCACCCTGGTGAAGACACAAAATACACATATACTAAATGAATACATAATGGCTGCTACTACCTCCACCCTGGTGAAGACAATAAATACACATATACTAAATGAATACATAATGGCTGCTACTACCTCCACCCTGGCGACAGGAAACCTTCACATTGACACACAAAGACAATGGGGATCAGAGGGAACACTTATACACACACTAATTAGAGACAAGGATCAGCTGGATGATAATTGAGTACAATCACATTGTCCTATTAATAAACTATGGAACAATTGTGTATAAATAGCTTACATATTAGGCTACCTGTTGTAGTTCATTTGGGCTTCTGTCAGTGGCATATGGAAAGGGGTGAGCAGCCACCAGCGTAAAGGGTATATTTTATCTCCTATTAGATGAAACAGCTGCTTCAGCCACTTTCATTCAATATCCGCAGGTCATGGGTAGACCCAGGCCATTTGGGTCCCACATCCAAAATGTTGTAGTCTGCATCAAACTCAACTTGTGTGTTGATGCTGTTGTACCTCTTCCTGTTCATATAAACATTCTTGTTGATGCTGGGAGAAATAATGTTTATATGAGTGCCATCTATTAGCCGGCTATTTGCATGAATTGTGTTTACTTCTGTTGGATTATGCGGGGTGTTGTTTCGGAAGTCAATGAAACGTGTGACAATGTGTGGAGCTGTAATTGCGTGTAAGTGAAACAAAGCGTCATCACCATCTTCAATTCATCTGAAGTCACTGCTGAAATGACATCCCTCACTCAGTCGCTGACGTAGATGATGCTTGCTCTGTCCAAACAATACTTTTAAATCAACTGCACATCGCCAAACAATTCAATAACATTCTTCCTCTCCTAAAAGACTTGCAAACATATCTGTCTCTGCCATCACAAGCCCTACTGGCAACTCTTAACCACTTGAGAGACCTCTCGAGCGGTCTTAAATAGCTGGGAGAGTAAGAGTGATTCTTAGCTTCGAGAAATTTGATAACTTGCTTTTATACTTAAGTTCTCAGCACTTAAGACTAAAATGGCACTTTGAGAAGCTTGATAAATACAGGCCCAGGTGTATATTACCTTTTTGCACTGCAAAAAATGACTAGCTGTAATAAGTAAAATAATCTTCCAATGGAACAAGAAAAATTACACTGATTTTCAGGGCATACGTATTTACAAAAAAAAGTGTTACTATCTAATACAAATATAGCTTATAAGGTAAATATGTCTTATTTTAAGGATGGTTAGATTTTTTGACCTGAATACAAGATAAATATACTTTTTTGCCAATGGAACATGATTTTTATGACAGGAGTTTTTGCAGTGTGCTCTCTGTGCTGACCTTTCTCCCAAATGAGAGAAAGCATGTGTTACTATAGTTACATCATGAACAACTCTAACTCTGGCACATGTCCCTGACCATCCTCGCGGTAGCACAAGTCGTAGTTGTCTTCCTCCACACATCCAAAATTTGTTGGCAATTGCCTGTTCTTGTTCCAAGTAAACACTTTTTGTTCCCTTCATTTGGGTCAGTAGCGGAGTAGCAATCGGGAGAGTCTGGACTTTTCCCGGTGGGCCGGTAGTGTATCGAGGCCGCGAGGGCTGGTCTGATAATAGTTGTAAATTGCAAGTTCTTAGCAACACCATCCAGCGGCCTGGTGTGCGCCTGCTGCCCGCTGGTCAAACTGTGCAGCTTCTGCTCAACCTGTACGGCAGCCTCCAGCTTATTTAAATACAAACACAGGCTAATCAGAAAGCACTAATGAAGTGCAGGTCACAACCATGTCTGAGATTTTCTGAAATATAGGGGGATCAGTGAGCCGCCCCTCCCCAAATGGCATAGCCCTGGTCGGCCTAATTGGCTAATTACTGAGAATATTATTTTAATAGCGTATACATTTAAGTTGTCTCTCTCTCTAAACAAATGAATGAAACATGTACAGTGTCCTACTCTGGCCCTGGTTAGGGTGAAAGCAGTGATGGATCACTGGATACATCACTGGATGTAGATTTAAATTTGCTGTTACCGGTGCAGACATCTTGGTTGCAGATGTGACGATTTTAGACGAGAGGGAGGAGTAATCTAGCTAGCTAACTGATATTAATTAGGATGCTAACGAAAAACAGTATAATTATCTGCCTCATGCTGTACAGCAGTATATTGAGCCCATTTGTACCAACATACCCCACGGCTGTGCTAAGTTGTTCATCTCCTTTGTCAGCTATTGGTTCATTGGTAGACTTTTGTATCAATGCCTGTTCTTCTGTGGGTACAGGAGTCCATTCCCTTGCTGTTGCGGGTTTTGGAGCTAGTCCTTGCTTTTTTATATAATGTCCCCACCCCTAACTTATCCTATATCCTAAACATACAACACAAACTAACTGGCACACAAATGAAGCACCCTAACCAAACTTACATTTGGTGGTCCACCCAGGTCTAACTAGTGTGCCTAGACAACAGAGTTTTTCTGGCGTGCAGTGTACACCCCATGGCAGCTCTAACCTACTCCCCAACTGTAAACAAAAGAAACAAAGGATTAATACAAACAAAAAATAATAATGTCAAAGCTATATTACAATGGGTAATACCAATACAAGATATTATATCAAATCTACTGACAAAACTAATCACTCTCTCTTATACTTTTCTTTAGCTAATAAAACACCAACAGCCTCTGAGTGCCAGCAGACAGTCACACACAGAAAGACACAATTTATACAGATGGAAGGCATGATGGCATAGATGATTGGAACCGGATAATGGGAGGGAGGAGTCATTTATAAGTGAAGATTGAGTAATGAGGAGATGATTTCAGCCACCTGTGGGGAATTAACACAGAGCAAAGACAAACACACAGAACAGGAACACAGAACTGGGCATACAGAAATCCACATACACTTAGACTGGGGGACGTAACACTGGCTCTTGCCTGTTGTGCTATGTTCTATGGACCTGTAGATCATGGCTCATGTTTCCAGTCCAGTCCCTCTGCTTGAGCAATGTGTTTCACAGTCCTTCCAGAAAAATGCAGAGTTTTTTGTGATTTTTGCAGGCAAAAATTCTTGATTATGCGGCAGGTTTTCTTAAAAAAGGCAATTTTATGCGTTGAAATTGTGGGAACTTGCAAAAATTGCGGGAATTTGCAAAACGTTGCTTAATTACGTCACTTCATAACGTTCCCATGGCAACAGGGGAAAATGGCTGCTCTTGTGTGAAGTAAATGCAACATTTTTCAACTTTCTCCTAAGATATATGTGACTTTCTTGCAACGAAAATGCGGGGATTATGAAAGTATGCAAGCCCCGTGGCAATTTATGTAGTGAAAGTGCAGCGTATTTGAAGAAATATGCAGACTTTGGCTGATTATGCATTGAATTATGCAATCTCATAATCACATTTGCCTGGAGGGACTGGTATCCACTTCATTACAGAGGCAATTTGCCGCTCTACCTCGCCATTTGCCAGGGCCCACTTTGGGGTGTTGAATCCTGCTCTCAAAAGAAAAGGTTTTGAACTAAGTTGACGCGAATAGACAAATGTTTTGTCTATTCCTGGCCACCACATTTTTGTTCTGAGATGTTGCTTATTGCCTAAAACGCCCAAGTGGCTTTCGTGAGCCAATGTCACAGCTCTCGCCCATAGCCCACATGGTAGTACAATCCGTGTACCCCAGAGTATTATCTGCCCTATGACACACAGTTCACCAGCAACAGGAGCATAGGATGAACATTTTTTTAAACTGCCAGTCTGGATGGCATTCCTTACTTCACCAAGTTTGTCATCCACAAAGGAAGCCTCCTCTACTTCCCTTCTAGTTGACAGCCACAAACCTCACCTTCTCCTTTGCACTGTGTTTGCGGGCTTCCTCTTTTACATATTGTCCTATTAAACGTGAAAGAGGGTCAGCAATGTTGTACTTCCCGGGGATGTGGACCACCCGGAAATCGTATGGCTGAAAAATCTGAAATGGGTAGGTCTGAAGTAGCTACATTACTCATGGGTGTGGTTTGGGCGTAACGTGCAATAAACCAATCACAGCATCATCTCACATCTCCTTAAAGAGCAGGTGCGTTTGGTTCCATGGTGGATTGCTATTAAACCTCGGAATGCTATTGATTTTTCTTTTTTACAAAATGTAAATTAAGAAATGTCACAAAGACATACTTTCCGATGTTTTGGGCTCACACTCACTGAATCACAATGTTATGAATGCATGGTGATATTTTGCAATGTAGTCTAACATTAGACCAAAATTACTTTGCTTAGCTCACTATAGACAATTCAGCAACTCTTTTGTCAAATATGCTCTTCTCTCCCGTTCTGCTGCTCGGGCATTTGGGTTAAGTGGCAACGGCACATGCATTTCAACATCACATCTCCTTAATATAAGTCCTCTAATATTTCCTCATTTATGTCATCAACACATCCATGATTCATTCAAATGTTGAGTAAAACACAACCAGAGATGGGCATAAATATAGTATTAGATTACTTTTCTGGGTTGGGCTAAGTTCACAACTTTTGGGACGTTCCTCAGTAAGACACTAATGACCAGGTAAATGAAGTTCTGTAATTTTAGAATGTTTCCCATTGTTCCAATTTTTTTCATAGCTCACTGATAAGTTATGAACTTCTTTTACTTGGTCATTATGGTGGTACGGAGGAACTTCCCAAAAATGCTGCCAATCTAAGATAACAGATGTGGTTGATGTACAGTATATCAGTGCGAATAATTCAGCCTGAATAATTTGGGTAAAATCCCTGGCAGCGCAAATTCATTCCCTAGTTTACCAATGCGGATCTGTGAAGGGAAAAGTCCAATGTGCATCGGGTGCAAAGTAGGAATGATACATGAGTCAATGGAAAAAGTAAATTGTGCTGGGTGCAAGATAGGGCCCCATATGTTTTTTAGGATACACTGCAACTGTCCCATTCCAACTCATCCCAAAGGTGTTCCATTCAATTTAGATTTGAGGCCTGTGCAGGCTATTGGAGTAAACTGAAGTATTTCTCATGTTTGTCAAACCATTTTGAGATGATGCATGGTTTGTTTCAAGGCAATTTTTATGGCTGGAGGAACCCACTTTAAAACTAGAATGTTGCTATGAATGGATGCTCATATTCAGTAACAATGCTTAGGTACACTGTGGCATTCAAATTATGCTCAGTTGATATTAAGAAGTGAAATATGTGAAAAGAAAACCTTCACAGCATTACAGCACTACTTTTTGTATTGCTGACTCAAGTCAAGATAAATCCAGTTGATTTCATGCCATTTACAGAAATCATTGTTCATCCATATTCGACCAGGCAACATTTCCATCCTTAATTGTCCATTTTTGGTCATCACGTGCCCTTTCTTGATTGATCATCCTGTTCTTAGGATATGGTGTGGTCTTCGGCTTCTGTAGCCCATCCGTATCAAGGTTTGACAGGCTGTGCACTCAGAATTGGTCACCTGCATGAAACCACGGTTGTTAAATTATGTTATTTGAGATTGTGTGGCCTTTCTGTCAACCTCAACTAGTCTGGCCATTCTCTACTGATCTCTCTCATATTCATGGGGTTTTGCCTACATAACTACAGTAGTGTCCAATGACTTTAGCTTGAATGTAGCACACTTTAGGGTGGTTTGAAAGACCAGATTAAGGGTGAATCCCAATTCTCTGTCTTACCCCTTCCCCTGAACTCTTCCCCTTACCCCGTTTTTAAAAATGGCTAGTTTGCTACGCAAACATTACATTGCTGATTTGCACAACAGTCTCACATTTCTCTGACTAGCCTTGAATGGACTCCATGCATGTCTACAGTTTTAACTAAACTTCATTAGCAGCAAATTCCGTTTGATATCTTGGAAGTTTGTGATCAACACTTGTAGCCTCTGGTGACGTAGCAGCCAGCTAGCGACGATATATGATAACGTAACTGTAACCAAGTGGTGTCTCATTTCATAGGGGTATGTTTTCATCCCTATCCCTTACCACTCGGTTTTGAAGGACAAGGGCTAGGGTTAAGACAAAGGGGTCTGTGTCATGACTTCATGTACAGTTGTAATCAGAATTATTCAATGCCCATTGAAAATGAGTTTGCAGGTTTATTGTCAAAATGTATCAGCTGTGTCAGCTGTTTGAAATGAACTAATCAAACAAAAGCAATTGAAATAACAACACAATGAATGTTTCAAGTGGTTTCCCCAAATTCAATTGAAAATGAAAATCATAATGACTCCAGTCTCAAAATTATTCAACTCCTGTTATGACCTGCTGCAAACGAGATGCATAGACAGACACCAGCTTCTGGCAGCATTCCTGAGGAATCTTAGCACATTCCTCATGAGCAATGGCCTTGGTTGGTATATGCTTGGATTTGTAATATGCTTGGATTTGCGTGCTGCAACCACCTTCTTCAAATCCCACCAGAGATTTTCAATGGGGTTCAATTCAGGTGACCATGATGGCCACTGTAGAATCTTTCAGGACTTCTTCTGCAATCAAGCCTTGATGGAATTTCAGGTATGCTTGGGATCATTGTCCTGTTGAATGAGCCAATGTTGCCCAAGTTTCAGTGGCATGACATTTTCTCCTAGGATTTCCTGATACTCTAATGATTACATCTAGCATTCCACATGCTGCAGGTTTTCTGTGCCAGAGGATGCAAAGCAGCGCCAGAGCATCACCGAGCCACCACCATGTTTGACTGTGGGTAGTGTTATCGTCCATCGTGCCGAAAAGTTCCAGTTTTGCTCCACAGAACAAAATCCCCAAACCTCTGTGTCTTCATTATATGATTTTTAGCATATTGGAGCCACTATCTCTTGTGCTTTTGGGTCAGTAGTTGTGTATATCTTGGAGTTCTGGCATGAAAACCTTCTGCTTCTAGTACACACCTTACTGTGTTCACTGAATCCTCATTGCCTGTTGTCACCAAGTCTTGCTGCAGGTCTTTTGCAGTCACTCAAGGGTTTTTCATAACCTGCCGTCTCAAATCTGGTTGCAGACATTGATAGCTTCCATTTTCTGCCCTGTCCAGGTTGAGTAACAAATGTTCCCTTAACTTTGAACTTGTGAACTATGCTTCTCTACACTTGTCTCTGGGAACATTCAGTGCCTTCCAGCCTGATCTCTCAGAAATCCTTGAAATGACCATGGAGTCTTAACTTCAAAATCTGTGGCAGTTTCACGGATTGGCAGAACATTCTGTGAAATGAATACGTACCAAATTTCGTGGCAGTTTCACAGAAAAGTCTGCGATGGGCACACAGTGAGACCTTGCTGTTAACTCAATCTAAGCCTTACCCAAACCCTTATCCTAACCTTAACCATACTGTAAATTTGATCTAAGCCCTACCCAAACCCTTACCCTAACCATAACCACTCAGAGACCTTGCTGTTAACTCGATGTAAGCCTTTACCAAACCCCTAACCTAACTTTAACCACTCAGAAACCTTGCTGTTAACTCCATATAACATGTATTATGTTGTAATGTATTATTTGTAACCATGGTGGAAAAAAAGGAAAAGGAAAAAAGGATTAAAAAGCACATTTGCAACACGTCTGCATCATGCTGGAATTGAAAACAAAATACATGCAAAGTGTCCGCCTGGATTTGAACTCGCAAGCTCTGGCATGTGGGTCACATGTTTATAAGCCCGCACACCATCCCCAACCTACCAACCTGCAAAATCTATGCTATTTACACTCTGCTATGTCATCATGCGATTCCCAGAAACTGCCAGGGATTTTGAAGTTAAGGGTCTGTGTTTATTTCACAGAATTTTCTGCCATTCCCTGAAACTGCCACGGATTTTGAAGTTAAGGATCCGTGGTCATTTCACAGAATTCTGAGAAATCACGTTGGTGCCTTCACTATCTTTTTGTATCCTGTTCCTTGTTTGTGAAGGGTGATGATTTATTCTCTTAACTTTTTGGACCATTCTTTTGTCTTAGGCCTGTTTCTGACATGCAGTCAAATATGAAACTCAACAAACCCCTAGCCAGTTCAGGTATTTGATGTGTTCCAGGTCAAGCACACCTGGTGCAACTAATAAAGCCCTTGATTGGTTACATCAAAAGTTACACCAAAAAAAAACTTGATTAGTTACACCAAAAGTACTAATCCCTCCCAAAGAGGCTGCAATATATATTGTTTGATTTAACAACTTTTACACAAAAAGGAACAATTGTAATTGTATTACTAAACCAATTGCCGAGTAACATTTATCAACTCTTTAAGTGTTCATTGTAAAATAAAATGAAATATTACCTGCACTTTAGCGTTTAAAGGAAATTTGGTAATATTGTTCTAGAAATATTGGTCAAAGTTAGTATTTAAGTAAGTCTTTGTAAGAAAAAAACATAATTTTATAATGTTATAGAGTTATAAAAAGGTCTGGTTCACATCCATGAACTAAGACAAATAAGGAAATGATGAGAGTGAAGTTGTTGTTTTACCTGTCACAATTCAAATGTGGAATTAGAACAAGACAAAAACTTAATTGCTTTGGTGCCTTTTGGGTTTCGTTAGAACTGTGAAGGGAACCCTATATACTCTTTTCACTGGTTTTCTTTCTTGGAATCAAAGGTGGCTATGCTTTGGTGGCAGCAGTAGTCTAAATTTGACATCTGACTGTGAGAAAACAAGATTTTACTACTTGTACACAGTCCCTCTATTGAAGGCTTTTCCCCTAGTGTCAGTGTGTCCCTTATTGTCTATATGACCACATGTCATCCTGGTTTACATTTTTTTTGTTGATTCACATCATTACAATGTAGGCCAGTTTCTTTGAATACCATGGGGAAGAATGTAGATTGGTTTGGGTGAGATCATAGGCAAAATGTGACCCCATTGAAATGTTTGCTTTATCTAATTTGTGATTCCAAATTTTAGGATGTAGATCAGCACTGGCAGCTGGTGAACACAAAGGACACTGCCTGCAACCAAAGGATAAACCCCTTTTCTGTTTTGAGTTCAGATGATATTTCATTCAATGTCTGTTCTATTAACTTCTACTACATTATGGTTTAGTTTTTAAAACTTTTTATTGGTCATTTTTAGGAAATGGTGGTGTTGGAAGGGGTTTGATGCCATCCAGCGTATATAGAAACAAGGGAAATGGTAAGTTGCCAGAATATTCAAGTGTGCTGCTCTATACATGTGAATGGGTATTCAGAAAATAATGGAGATTCTGGTTTAAAATGGCACCAGTAAAGCACTGTACTAATTTGTACTGCCCTTAGCAGAGCCTTCCCGGTAACTGTGGCAGTTGTAGTCCACTAAGTCACTATGTCGAGGACCTTAATATTTGAACTTTGAGTGTAATTGTAAGGACAATTGGCATACTCATTTTAGGATATTAAGCTGCAGCTGCTGCATTGATGTAACCATTGTAGGTAGATTTTGTTAAACAATGTTTATAATGGTGTATGCTATAAAAATGTATGATCCCAATGGAAGGTATAGTACATGAGGTGGACTGGCCAATGGACAGGGGGTTAAACACAATGGTACATTCATCGTATATGTGTGTCTGTTGGTTTGTTTGTGTCATTTGATCAATCAGTTAAGCTTTCCCAATTCACCCCCTATGTGAATTCACCCACTATGCATATCAACAATTTCAGTGCTTGAATACTGGAATATTAGGTGCCATGTCTTAACCATTGTCTTGTAAACATTGCCAATGTTTATAAGACAATGGTCCATTACACTTAATTTAAATACTCAAGACTGTTATTTGTAGATGCTCTACAGATATGTATTATCATTATATAGTAAATTATCAAATGAATAAGTGAAAGCATATGTTTAGGGTTTTGTATAGAGGGTTTTGGGGGAAGGTTTAGGGTTAGGAATAGGATAATGTTTAATGTTACAGTGAGTGTTAAATTGTTCATTGAAATGTTACTGATAGTCACTATAGTATGTAAAGCATCTACAGATTGACTATTAATATGAATTGTTATCAGATGTCCATACTGAAAGCCGTCTTTTGAAATCTAGAGACATATATCGCGCTTTGGGCAGTTACTTTATTATTTTTATGGGGTCAGTGGGTCAAACAACAATTTTACACTTTGAATTGATTGTTTTCCAGGATATGGTGCAGCCGCAGCTGTATCTAGTGGGTATGGCACTAAACCCAATGGTAAAGTGTCTTCTTGTCTAAGTAATATGAACCTTAGATCCAGTAAAACCATGCATGTTGTGTAAAACTGTGATGTCCCTGCTGCAGGCTATGGTGTTGCTTCTTCTGTACCCAACGGAAATGGCCAAAAGTCGAACGGTAATTCACATTCCATTTTTCTTTTCAATTAAATTTTAATGTTTTTTTACTATTTGTAAGAGGTTTTCAAAGATTTCGAATGAAGACCTACGAATGAAGACCTATGTAGCTGTCCCAATGATAAACCTTTATGATGATTTTATTCTCTATATTTAGGACATTAGAACTCTTAGAACGTTGAATAAATGAATAAATGCTAAAAGTTGTTTGATGGAAAATAAATTGGGGATAATATAATTTCCCTGAATAGTTCTTGTTATCATTATATATTTTGAGTACCTGATGTCTCCATCAGTGGCTTGTAAAATATTTGTTCGACAAAAAGGATTGTCCCATGGAAAAGGGGCTAAATCCAATGGTAGGCCTTAAACTCTTATAATTACATTATACTGAGAAAAATTAACAATTGATAACCATAATTATCTGGGCTGTTGTTTACCAAAAAAACGTAGGTCAAGGAGCTGCAGCTGGTGCATCCAATGGACATGGTGCACGAAATCCAAATGGTATGCGTTTTTTTACGTTTATACAATTACAAGTCTGTACAACACAATACTAAATGAATACAGTAACAGTATCATTGGATGATTGCCTTGTTATATTATAAAATAGCTTTCCTCATGTTTTACTAAGTTGGCTCTATATGTGTATGGTGGAGGAGTTTGAGTTGGTTCACGTTATGTGCTTTGTGTGTTCATGTGTTTTACAGCTGGCATGAAGGGACCTGTCAAAGGATATGGTCGTCCACCTTTTGGTGCAGGTAAAATCCACCATTTCTTTTTGACATAATTATCTGTCATTTAACATAACAAAAACATGGTTGCTCCATTGTAATTGTAATGCTTCCAGGTGCTGATCATGGATTTTGGACACCAAGAGGTCTTGGAGTACCTCAACTAGCTGGGAACGAGAGAGGGGGTAAAGGAGATGTAGAAAACGATATCATTGTATGAATTTGTCTTTTAAATGCTTGTTTCAAACAAATAAGAATTGTAATTTTTTTTCCAGTGTATGGAAATAACAGATTTGGAGCACAGCCAAGGAATGGTTAGTAAAAACAACTGTAGGTAGACACTTGAAGTCAGACGTTTACATACACTTAGGTTGAAAGTCATTAAAATAGTACAATAATTTGTACACAGATATCACGTTAACAAACTTTAGTTCTGGCAAATCGATTAGGACATCTACTTTCTGCATGTCACTAGTAATTTTCTGACAATCGTTTACAGACAGATTATTCCACTTATAATTCACTATTTCACATTTCCAGTGGGTCAAAGTTTACATACATTAAGTTGACTGTGCTGTTAACCAGCTTGTAAAATTCCAGAATATGATGTCATGGCTTTAGAAGATTCTGATAGGCTATTTGACATGGTTTGAGTCAATTGCAGGTGTACCTGTGAATGTATTTCAAAGCCTACCATTAGACTTTGTGCTTCTTATTTGACATCATGGGCAAATCAAGAGAAATCAGCCAAAAATTTTGAAAAAAATGTGTAGTTACCACGTTCATCTGAACAAACAATAGTATGTGAGTATAAACACCATGGGACCATGCAGCTGCCATAACACTCAGGAAGGAGATGCATTCTATCTCCCAGAGATTAATGTACTTTAATGAGAAAATTGTAAATCGATCTTAGAACAACAGCAAAGGACAATGTGAAGATGCTGGAGGAAACAGGTGCAAAGTTATCTATATCCACACTAAAACGAGTTCTGCATCGACATAACCTGAAAGGCTTCACAGCAAGGATGAAGCCACTGCTGCCAACCACCATTTAAAAGCCAGACTATGGTTTGCAACTGCACATGGGGACAAAGGTTGCGCTTTTTGGAGAAATGTTCTCTGGTCTGATGAAACCAAAATGGAACTGTTTGGCCATAATGGCCATCATTATATTTGGAGGAAATATCCCCACCGTGAATGCATGGGGGTGGCAGCATCATGTTGGTGGGGCGCTTTGCTGCAAGAGGGACTGGTGCACTTCACAAAATAGATGGCATTATGAGGAAGGAATATTATCTGGATATATTGAAGCAACTTCTCAAGCCATCAGTCAGGAAGTTAAAGCTTGGTCACAAATGGGTCTTCCAAATGGACAATGACCCAGAGCATACTTCCAATGTTTTGGCAAAATGGCTTAAGTATAACAAAGTCAAGGTATTGTAGTGGCCATCACAGAGCCCTGACCTCATTCCTATAGAACATTTGTGAGCAGAACTGAAAAAATTTGGCAAGGAGGCCTACAAACCTGACTGAAGTTACACCAGTTCTGTCAGGAGGAATGGGCAGAAATTCACACAACTTATTGTGGGATGCTTTTGGATGGCTACCCCAAACTTTTAACCCAAACAATTTAAAGGCAATGCTACCAGATAACAATTGAGTGTATGTATACTTCTAACCCACTGGGAATGTGGTGAATGAAATAAAAGCTGACATAAATCATTCTCTGTGCTATTATTCTGACATTTCACAAGTGGTGATCCTACTGACCTATGACAGGGATACGACTGAATGTCAGGAATTATGAATTACTGAATTTCAATGTAAAACGAAAACATGGCAGGTATGGGGAGGCCCGAGGAGAGGTTTGGGAACCCTTGTCTTAAGTAGTTAAAACTGCCATCACCTACACCAGGGGTCTTCAACTATAACACTACAGGGTCCGGAGCCTGCTGGTTTTCTATTTTACCTAAACATTAATTGGACTCACCTGGTGTTCCTGGTCTAAATAAGTCTCAGGTTAGAGGGTTGGAGTGGATCTGGCTTCAAGGTCCAGAGTTGAATACCCTTGACTGCCAGGTGAGGGGAGATCCTAACCAATTAGTGAGCTACTCCATCAGCCTTGTACAACGTGAAAGCGAAAACCTGCATACACTAGGCCCTCCATGGAAGGGTTTGGAGACCCCTGTCTTAGCCTGAGAGCACTGTTACAACTTTGATAATTTTCTATTGTCTAACCAGGCTACAGGCCAAATGGTGCATATGCTAGGGCTGGTCTTGGCCTAAGTGGGCGCCTCGGGACTCCATATTCAAATGGAGCTGGCCAAAAAGGACCCAAGTCAGGTAAGCTTATTATTCAAGGCTGAGTATGCTACCATGGCTGGTTAATCTTATATGTTAGGCATAACATTAAAAATGGCATACCATTACAACTATGGATAAAAGGCATGCTACATTTTTTAGATGGAATAGCTTTTGGTATTAATAACAAATCAGTGGTCTTCAGTTACTGTAGGCCTTCATCTAGTGACACTTTTGAAAACAAGCATGGCTTGACATTAATTAGTTTAATATATTACATTTCTTATCTCGGGTTTAGCAGTAATCAATGTTACCATGAGTTATACAGTATACAGTTTTGGAAAAACGTAAGAGACCACTGCAAATGTTTCTTAAATGTTTTACCCAAAACCCATACATATCAGTAGTAAAACCAGAGAAACCTTTTTTTTTGCAGTGGTCTTTTTTTCCAGAGCTGTATATATGTATGATGTACTAGGCCAGGGATGTCAAACCGGTTCCACGGAGGGCCGAGTGTATGCTGGTTTTTGGTCTTTCCTTTCAATTAGAGCCCAATTAAGAACTAGACTGCCAGGTGAGGGGAGATCTTAACCAATTAGTAACCTATTCAATCGCTCTTACCTTGTACCTGACTGATTGAATAGGTTACTAATTGGTTAAGATCTCCCCTCACCTAGCAGTCTAGTTCTTAATTGGAACACATTCATCTGCACAAACCTGCATACACTCGGCCCTCCGTGGAACCGGTTTGACACCTGTGTACTAGGCTATATAACGATTTTGGTTGGATCAAATAGTTAGGGATCTGGAACATAATTACAAGTATAATACAAATCCCAAAATATTTGAAAAAAATGCATACATTGCATACTTTCATACATGATTACCAATAATTTAATTGCTCGTAATTTACATCTTTGGGAAAACATAACTACTTTTTTATTGTATTATTTGTATACATTTTTTAAAGATTGTTGGGAGATGGTATTTTTTCTTTTGATTACTTTTGATTACAGAACAGTAGGCAACACAGGCTAGGGAGACAGGCATGTAGGGGGAGACAAAGAGGAAGGGCACAGACATTGGCCGAGCCAGTGCTCAAACCACCGTGGCCAGGGGACATTTGGGCCAGAGTTGGGTGTTTAGGCTAACACCAACTCTGGCCCCAATATACAGTGGGCTCAAATTTCTGGCACACCTGGCTGGCAATGAACAAACAATACTGTAAAAAATAGTAAGGAATACAATAATAGAAAAACACAAAATACCAACATGTGAGAAATACTGTACTTCATTAATGTGTCAATGGATCCAACCAAAATCATTAATTAATTAAAAAAATAATCAATGTCCTCCAAATCAAGGCTTCACAATCAATGGCAACCTTAAAGATTATTGTTAATAACATCTACTAAATTAAACCAGGAATAAAATTCCACTTATTTAAGTTAATCTAAGTCTTAAGGAACTATATTGAGCCATTACATCACTTCTTCCATCACTTCAAATATGGAACTGTTGACAACCACACGGGTGGAGGACGCAAATGCATTTTGCCCCCCAGGTGCAGGAGGAGGATGGTGAGAGAAGCAACAAAATCCCCAAGAATCACTAAAAGAATTGCAGGCCTTGGTGGCGTCTTGGGGTCACCAGGTTTTTTAAAAGTACCATCAGACACCACCTCCACAACCACGGCCTCTTTGGAAGGGTTGCCAAAAGAAAGCCATTTCTGACCCCAAGACACAGATGCAATCAGTTGGAGTTTGCCAAACGTCATTTAAATAATGACTGGAAGAAGTTGCTCTGGTCAGACCAAGACTTGGCCATGGGTGGATTTCCAACAAGTCAATGACCCAAAACATACCTCAAGATCCACACAGAAATTGTTCTGTGACAGCCAGATGAATGTTCTTCCATCTCAGTCGCTGGACCTAAATACAATCGAAAAACCTGTGGGCTGAGTTAAAGAGGGCAGTTGATAAGCACAAACTCAAGAATGTGAAGGATCTTGAAAGGATCTGCATAGAGGAATGGTCCAAAATCCCTCCAAATGTGTTCCTTAACCTTGTCAAACATTACAGGAAGAGACTCCATGCTGTTATCCTTGCACTAGCTGCTGAGTTAGTAGTTCCAAAAATTATGGAACCTAGATTTTTGTGAAAATTATTTTGTTAAATATTTTTATGATTTTGGTTGGTTCCATTGCAACATTAATAAATTATGGTGTTTCTCACATTTTGGTATTTTTAGACCTTTGTAATCACCCAATTTTAGATGGGTATTACAAATAAATTTGAGTATTTATTGTTGTTTACCTTTGTAGAAAACAAAGGTAAACAACAATAAATACTCAGCCATTCTGACTGATCATCTTCAAAAAAGCTTTTTTATTTAGATTTGCGTGATATCTTTTTTAGGATGTTCACACCACCATCCAGAGGGTTTGATGAACAGAAAGGTGTAAAATCAGATAATCATTTCCCTCTTAGTCACCAGACCACAACACTGACCTGAACACTTATGGATTCATCTGGTGTGGTGTTCTTCACTACTACCAAAAAATATTTTTTGAGGAATTGTTTCAATTCACCACAATATAATTTTTGGAAGCCTGTTAAGTCAACCCCATCCCTATTCTTACATACAATATATGTTTTTATTAAGTTTACATTTTGTCAGTTAGCTGTATATTAGTATTACCTTCATGTTATACGTATTAATGACATTATTGGTGGTAGTAGTAGCAGTAGTTTCACTAAGTGAAATAGCTACCATTTGGTTTAACTCAGTCTGATTTTTAGGTTACGTTTCTCCAGCTGTGATGCCCAATGTACAAGGTGCTAAAACCCACGGTAAACCTCCATTGCTTTTCATGTTCATTGTAGTTAATTAATGGTGAATCTAAAATGTAGCCTAAATGTGTTGTATCATATCATTCCAAGGCTATGGTGCAGGAGCCAGTGTGTACAATGGACAAGGAGCTAAGCCCAAAGGTAAGCCCACTGTGACATTTTCTTTTTTATAACGCTCGCTAAATAGTAGGATTTCTTTTATTATACCGTATACCTCAAGGATCCTATTTAGCTTGTCCTTGTAAAAGCTAAGTTAAATACTTAGACTTTATTCCTCCTGTGGTGTTCACTTCAGGTTATGGTGGTGTTCCCAATGGATATCGTTTACATCAAAATGGTGAGACTACATTGTATCTCAGAAACGAACGTTGACATATAGGCATGTTTTGTGGTCATATTCAGCTGCATGCTACCGAAACTTACTATTGAAGCTAAGCAGGATTGGTCCCTCTAAATTCCTGAATCTGAGGCCGATAGAAGTGGTTTTAAAGAGCCACTAGGAGGCACTGTTCACTGCCAAATCCCAATGGCACATGGAAGGGATAGGGACGTGTAGAATTTTGTGGAATGAAAACTGATCTATATTCTCTTTCAGTGACCAGCTTCTAAAAGCTGTAGAACAATTATTTCATGATATAAAAAAACACAATGTTTTCCTACACTATATTTTGTTATTTGAACAGGAATTTCAGTGAGAATGTTGAGCTTCCATAGTGTTTATCAATGGACAAACGTCAATCCGTCTCTAATAAAATGTATGCATTTTAGTTTTTTTTGCAAAGTACTGCATAGTGTAGGGATTCACATATTCATATATACTTTGGATTACTTTTAGGGATTTTTTTAATATCAATGGAGATACATTTATGCATCCAGGAATTTTAGTTTCAACAAAGCTTTAATTTAAAATCACTGGATTACAAAATATAAAATACAAGACGTTTCAGTGTTCATCCAAACACTCATGTGACTGCCTTGTGTATTAAGACCAGAGTTACTTCCTGTGCACACTAAAGAACGGATGAAGGTGTTTGGATGAACACTGAAACATCTTGTATTTAATATTTTCTAATCCAGTGTTTTTTAAATTAAAGTTTTGTTGAATCAACAAATACAGTTTTTACAGCATTTGTTAGCTTGAAAGTTTAAGTAGTTCCGTTGTTACGGGTCTACACCAGTGTCCTAGCTGCAATTCCAATCTTGCCCTCAAACCATCATGGCTATCATCCCAGCTACTAATGAACTGAATTGTCCCTTCTCCTCTCCTGTAGCAAGTACTATAGATACTAAACTGTATGCAATCACTAATGTTAGTTACTTTGGATAGGATTGTCTGCTGAATGACTAATATCTATATGTAAAATATTATGGTCATGTGATATGAAACAAGTGGTTAGCCAACCCTACTGCAAAATTCTTTAGCAGTTTCAATCTCTCTGCGATTAAATTGTGATAAAAATAAAGAAATAAATATTTTTTGGTCAAGAAAATCCATATATTGAGCTTCCTACAGTTGTGGTGAAAAGTTTGTGGGGACCAATATTTGTGCATTCACAAAAGGTTGCTGCTTCAGTGTTCCTAAATATTTTTGTAAGTAGTTACTATGGTATACGGAAGTATAATAACAAGCATTTCATAAGTGTCAAATGCTTTACATTACATTAAGTTTATGCAAAGAGTCAATATTTGCAGTGTTGACCCTTCTTTTTCAAGACCTCTGCGATCTGCCCTGGCATGCTGTTAATTAACTTCTGGTCCACATCCTGAATGATGGCAGCCCATTCTTGCATGATCAATGCTTGGAATTTGTCAGAATTTGTGGGTTTTTGTTTGTCCACCTGCCTCTTGATGATCGACCCCAAGTTCTCAATGGAATTAAGGTCTGAGGAGTTTCCTGGCCATGGACCCAAAAAATGTCTATGTTTTGTTCCACGAGCCACTTAGTTATCACTTTTTCCTTATGGCAAGGTGCTCCTTCATGCAGTAAAAGGCATTGGTTTTCACCAGACTTTTTTTTTTGATGGTTGGAAGAAGGAGCTTTCTGAGGATGTTTTGGTACCATTCTTTATTCATTGTTGTGTGTTTAGGCAAAATTGTGAGTGACCACACATGAACGGTCTCGGGATGCTTTACTGTTGGCATGACACAAGACTGATGGTAGTGCTCACCTTGTCTTCTGCGGACAAGGTGTTTTCCGGATGGCCCAAACAATTGGAAAGGTGATTCATCAGAGAAAATGACTTTACCCCAGTCCTAAACAGTCCAAACCCTGTACCTTTTGCAGAATATCAGTCTCTCCCTGATGTTTTTCCTGGAGAGAAGTGGCCTCTTTGCTACCTTTCTTGATACCAGGCCTTCCTCCAAATTCTTCCTCACTGTGCATGCAGATACACTCACACCTGCCTGCTGACACAGAGAAAGCTCTGCAGTAGTGGTGCCCTGATCCTGGGCTGAATCAACTTTAAAGATGATCCTGGTGCTTGCCGGACTTTCTTGGGCAATTTAGGTGCAGTCTTACTTGCAGCAATATCCTTGCCATGAAGCCCTTTTTGTGCAAAGCAATGATGACGACACGTGTTTCCTTGCAGGTAACTACGGTTGACAGGGGAAGGACAATGATTTTAAGCACCACCCTCCTTTTAAAACTTCCAGTCTGTTATTCTAACTCAATCAGCATGACAGAGTGATCTCCAGCCTTGTCCTCCTCAACACTTTTACCTGTGTTAATGAGACAATCAATGACACGATGGCAGCTGGTCCTTTTGTGGCAGGGCTGAAATGCAGTGAAACTGTTTTCCTTTGGGATTAAGTTCATTTTCATGGCGAAGAGGGACTTTGCAATCCATTGCAATTCATCTGATCACTCTTCATGACATTCTGGACAATATGCAAATTGCCATCAACAACACTGAGTCAGCAAACTTTTTGAAAATTAGTATTTGTGCAATTCTCAAAACTTTTGACCATGACTGTATATTAAAATATCTAAATGTGCCCATTTCCTTATATAACAGTATATACACCAATCCACCATAACATTATGACCACTGACAGTGAATAACACTGATAATGTCATGATCATGGCACCTGTCAGTGGGTAGGATATATTAGGCAGTAAGTGGAAATTTGGTCCTCAAAAAATCCTCATGGAATCCATGTGACCATAAACTTTAACAAGATTCCCAGTACCGACACTGGCGACACAGCATGATGGAACCTCCACCAAATTTTACGGTTTGTTTTGTGTAAAGATTTGAGCGGCATTGACAAAGGTGTGATGGCTAGATGACTGGGTCAGAGCATCTCCAAATCTGCAGCTATTTTGGGGTGTTCCCGGTCTGCAGTGGTTAGTACCTATAAAAAGTGGTCCAAGGAAGGAAAAGCGGTGAACCAGCAACAGGGTAATGGGCGGCCAAGGCACGTTGATGCATGTGGGGAGCGAAGGCTGGCCCGTGTGGTCCGATCAAACTGACGAGCTACTGTAGCTCAGATTGCTGAAAAAGTGAATGCTGGTTTTGTGGCTGAAAGGTGTCAGCCACAGACCAGTCACAGTGTCCATGGTGACGCTTGTCCACTGCTGAAAGTGCTTACAATGGGCACGTGAGCATCAGAACTGGACCACAGAGCAATGGATGAAGGTGGCCTAGTCTGAGGATTCATATCTTCTTTTACCATGCGTGGATGGCTGAGTACCTGGGGAACACATGGCAACAGGATGCACTATGGGAAGAAGGCAAGCCGGCAGAGGAAGTGTGATGCTTTGGGCAATGTTTGGCTGGGAAAACTTGGGTCCTGCCATTCAAGTCGATGTTACTTTGACACAAACCACCTTCATAAGCATTGTTGCACACCATGAACACCCTTTCATGGACACGGTATTCCCAGATGGCATTGGCCACGTTCAGCACGCCCTGCCACAAAGCAAAAATATTTCAGAAATGGTTTGAGGAACACAACAACAAGTTCATCGTGTTGACTTGGCCTCCAAATACCCCCGGATCTCAGTCCAAACGAGCTTCTGTGGGATGTGCTGGACAAGTCCGATCCATGGAGGCCCCACCTTGCAACTTACTGGGCTTAAAAATTCTGCTGTTAATGTCTTGGTGTCAGATACTACAGCACACCTTCAGAGGTCTAGTGAAGTCCATGCTTCGACGGGTCAGGGCTGTCTATCCTGATTGTGCATTAAAAACAAATATATAGATTTAACTTATGTTTAACGCGATGCATATCACTATTTACCGTGAGGTTTCAACCATAGAGCTCTGTATACTGAATTTGTAATACATCCTGTATGAATGATCACAATACTGAAAAATGTATTGAATTCACAAATGTTTTTAACAACAAGATTACAGCTATCAGGCAGAATAATAGTACATTGAGGTCTACAACTCAACCTACCATCCAGTTCTCCAAGAATACGACTGCTATCATGCGTCTTTTTATCCCCATAAACCTCGACGAATTAAATGATACTGTTGAGAAGCTTGGGTCTTCTACTTGCTGTTTGGATCCTCTCCCCACTACGTTTTTTAAATAGGTATATTTCCTGCAGCGCTAAAAACAGCTGTCATTAAACCACTTCTGAAGAAGAGCAATCTTGATGCAACAGTTATTGCTAACTATAGGCCCATTTCCAACCTGCCATTTCTCAGCAAAATACTAGAAAAAACAGTTTATTCTCAGCTCAGCAGCTATCTTACTTTAAACAACCTTTTGGACATTTATCAATCTGGCTTTCGCCCACACCACAGCACAGAAACTGTACTGATTAAAGTTGTGAATGATCTGCGTATAAACACTGATTCTCATAAATTATCTGTCCTTGTGCTTCTGGATCTTAGCGCCGCTTTTGATACCGTTGACCATAAGATTTTATTAAATAGATTGGAAACATGGGTCGGCCTGTCTGGTCCAGTTTTAAACTGGTTTGGAACTTATCTCCTGAACAGGCAATTCTTTGTGTCTATTGGGGATTTGTGTCAGATAAAATGGGCACTATGTGTGGAGTACCCCAGGGTTCAATTCTTGGGGCATTACTGTTTAATCTCTACATGCTTCCACTTGCATATGTCATAAAGAAACATAACATAAATTATCATAATTACGCAGATGATTCACAGCTTTACATATCCTTATCTCCTAATGATATGCATCCTATAAACTTTCTCGTCCAGTGTATTAATGATATCAATATGTGGATGTCAGAGAACTTTTTACAATTAAACAAGGATAAAACAGAAATACTTATCTTTGGTTCTAAGGCTCAGAGACAGAGGGTTGCTGCTCATCTCAGTTCTCTGTCTCTAGAGAGCAAAAGTGAAGCCAGAAATCTGGGTGTAATGATAGACAGTGATCTAAATTTTAAGTGTCATATCAATCAAATCACAAAAACAGCTTTTTTACCATCTTAAAAATATTTCTAAAATAAGGGGCTTTCTTTCAAAAGCAGACTCTGAAAAATTGATTCATGCATTTGTAACAAGTAGATTGGATTACTGCAACGGTCTGTTCACTGGCCTCTCGAAATCAGCTGTGCAGCGACTGCAATTAATCCAAAATACAGCTGCACGTGTTTTGACTGGAACAAAGACGTTCGAACACATTACACCTGTCCTTAAACATTTACACTGGCTCCCAGTCAAGGCAAGAATTGATTTTAAGATCCTCCTTCTAGTATATAAATATAAAGCTCTCAATGGCCTTGCACCTCAGTACATTAAAGACATGCTCATGAGATGTGAACCAGCAAGAACTCTAAGATCCACACGTAGAGGTCTCTTAACTATCCCTCGCTGCAATTCGAGAACAGGGGAGGCAGCCTTCTGTGTCTATGCCCCAATAATGTGGAACACTCTGCCAGTTGAACTGAAAGAGGCTTCCACATTAACTATTTTTAAAACCAAGCTAAAAACCCTATTTTTTACAAAAGTATATGAATGAGTTTGTTGTTGTTCAATTAGTTTATAAGTGTGTGTATGTGTGCGTGTGTGTGTTGGTGTTCTTTACATGTTTTGTATATATTTTACTCTCCTGTATAAGCACATTGTGTTACATTAATTTGTATGAAATGTGCTATAGAAATAAAATTTAATTGATTGATTTATTTATATATTTGGTGTTTATTTTCAGGCTATGGTGCAGGAACTGGTATGCCCACTGGACAAGGAGCTAAACCCAATGGTAGGTGTACCCTAGCTGTCACGTTAAGAAAGGCAGAAAGCAGTTGCAAGGCAGCGGTGTTTATTCACCATTCAGAAATAACACGGGCACTATATCCAACTTAGAACACCGGAAAAACCACAAACATAGATAATAGTGACAAGGCACAATACTCAACAGTTCCTATCTGAAGTGGCAGGCATATATACTGGTAGGAGATCACCTAATAACAAGCGCAATCAGCGCACCTGTCACAGAGACCAGGTGGTGACAATCATAGAGGCGGATAGACCACCTGCACAGTATAATGTGACATAGCCAGAATGCACTACTCAAACAGGTATACTGATATGGTGAGAAGACATAATAAATCAGGAACGTGTCGTGCCCCTAACCACAAAAAGTCCCTGTCCCCAAAAGGAGGACACATAAACATAACATTCAATACTCCGGTGACCCCGAACGACGGGGCTTCTGAGGTGCCCTTACA
>JACXGM010013623.1:0-22841 GCA_016801145.1 Umbra pygmaea | reverse complement strand
GAGAGAGGGATGTGTAGAGAGAGAGGAGAGAGGGATGTGTAGAGAGAGAGAGGAGAGGAGAGAGAGGGATGTGTAGAGAGAGAGGAGAGAGGGATGTGTAGAGATAGAGAGAGAGGGATGTGTAGAGAGAGAGAGGAGAGAGAAAGAGATAAGGATGTGTAGAGAGAGAGAGGGATGTGTAGAGGGAGACACACTGGAGGCTGACTCCTCTGTGCCCCACAGCTTTTGCCCTCTTTTTGTTTATTTTAATTAACTAATTCCACATAATCAAGTAAAATGTTTGTGTTTTAGTTGTTCTGTGCACTAACACAGAGGGAATGTCTAATTTACTTTATATTTTTTGAATGTATTACCTACTAAAATATTGCACTCCATTAACAACTATAAAGAAAACGGTGTTTGTCAAAACCCACCGTAGCGAACCCCAGACATGTTAAAATGTTGTTGCTCTGAACTAGCTCACCTGAATCAAGCTGCCAAGGGCCTGATAATGAGTAGATAAACTGATTTGTGTTCTAGCTCTTGGATCAAATACATACAGTACATGGAATGGCAGCAGATCCCCAGGAGGGGTTTGAGAACCACTGAAATAAAGCCCTTAAATGCAGATACACAAATATCCTTTCTCTGAATGCTGCCAAACCTAGACTCACCATCTCTTTGTCCTCGACGTGCATCTCGTTAAAGTGTAGATAGCCTACCGGAGCAAACGCATCAGCAGAATGGATCACTGTCTCCATGCTATCACTGGTGAACGACAAATAAATGTTTACATGTACCTGCTTTCTAGTCTGTCACAAGAAACCTGTACATTCCTTTCAATAACATAACAATTTTCAATTCTGGCCTTACATAACCAGTCTCTTCTTGAACAGCGGACAGTCAAGCGTAAAGGTTTCGTACTCTCCTCCCTCTCCACAGATATGGACTCCATACTTCTCAGAGAGCTATCCAACAAACAACAGTTTCAATATCATATTCTAGGATCCACATTCACTTTAAATTAAACCATGTATCTTTGAAGAACTATCCAAAAGGTATCATGCTAATGGTTTGAGGAATCAGGTTACAATAAATGAATGAATGTAAGTTTGATTCAGGTTAACATAAGTGTATAATCAAGGCAGATCCAGTCTGATGAGGTAATATGCTAACCTGTGTAAGGTAAGGCTCCATGTCAGCCAAAGGCTTCCCCAAGTGCTTCTCAGGATCCAGCCCTACACAAACACACACACACACACACACACACACACACAACAGGAGAAGAGACAGGGCTGATCAGGGACAGAGGACAGTGATTGAGGATGACAGGGCATTACATACCATCACACAGACACACATAATCCTGCACGCTGGATCTATGTATTTGACTTTGTAAGTAGAGAACCCAACTTCCTCAGATTGAGGGGCAAAAAGAGTGAAGCGCCCATTCGTCTTGTTCCTCTGGAGAATTTTAACTCGGAGAGAAAGACGGAGGAACGTTGTTAATTTGCCTGTTCCCTCCCCTGGCACTGGAAATGTGCATGGATGTGAGTCACCAGGCCTCAGCTGTTTGAAGCAACAGCATCCAACAGGAGACAGGAGCCAGATCACTTTACCCACTCCTTAGTACCTACAAGTGACAATCTAGTAACATCATTACCTCCTCATGTTAACTCAGACAAACATTGATAGAAAAACAACCTAACCATTGATTTATTTTAGGAAGCCACCACGTTCTGAGCAGACCCAACATTTTACAGTCATTAATATAAACATTGTGTGCTATTATTTCACTTAGGTTCCCTTTATTAAATACTAGGATTTGGTTGACTATATTGGGTCACAAAACATTGAGACAAATATGCAAAAATTGTGAAAATCTGTAAAGGGACAACGACTTGCTCTCAGCAGTAGTTAACGTGTCTATTCATTTAGTTGAACTTAATATTTGTGATCCTTCTATCTCATTAAGTGTTGGTGGATTCACCCTTTATGTGAAACAAAACCCAGCATCCTGTCACACTCCTGTTGCTTTCAGTTATTATCTCTCTAAAGAGGTCAGATGATATTTCCTGAGAATTAACAACTCTGATACTCCGGTAAACAAAAGGTTACTATGGATCACCCCACAGCCTATAAGGAGACCCAGATGAACAGTAGATGTTGGGTGAAATGCTCACTAAGACATGTGTCTGTAGGTAAAACCAGGTAAACAGCGTGACAAAACAGGCTTCAGCTAAGTTACACTAATGCTGTTTCTCTTTAATGCAAGATTCTAAGTCAATGCAATCTAGCCTCAGCCTCTGATTTAACAGTCATGGAGACTACATTAGGCCTACATGCAGATCCAGGTGGCTGAGGTTTCTATTGTTTTTTGGCTAAGTACATTAGATTAATTGATATCATGTATTCACATACATAGTAATCCAGACATAGTCTGCACATTAACAGCCCTGCCAATAACTAATTTAATATTATATTTTCACAGAAGCAACAAACAATAGAATCACCACACCACTGTTCCCACATATTAGGTTATCAAAACTTCTGCACATTAACTATCCTATTTAAATTTACTAAATCAATGACCTACACATTTCTAAATAATTAGTAGGCAAAAGTGAATCGTAAAGTGAGAAAATATCTTCTCTTCTTCTCCCGCCAATCTGAAAGGTCAAGGTTTAATTCCGCGGTAGCTGTGGGATAGACATGAGGCATCCCAAAGTGGGTTTCAAGTTTAGCCTCCACCGGGCTTCCAAGGCGTCGATGGTGCGGCGTTGTGGGGGTGAAGAATGGGGATTGAAGGATTGAAAGAGGGTAGTGCACAAGAAGTGAGTGAACCAGGCGCTTGTTCTCCACCCAGGGGAGCTGTGGCCTTAATTAGTGTGAGAATATCTAATCTCGACATCCTCTCATCTTAACCCTGCACAAAGGTAATAAGGAGGAGAAAAGGCATTAAAATTCAATCCTATTTAAATATCCTTTTTAATTAGTCATGCCTTTTTGCAAAAAAAAAACTGGAATGATTGGCTTCAAATTGCTGAGGGGATGTCGTGTTTTAATGTGTTCATTAACTTCCTTTACCCTTAAATAATATATGATACATGATTTTATATTTACAGGGAATGAGGTTGCGCGTAGACATGTGCGTGACAGGAATGAGTGACGAAAACAGTACACTCATATTATACAGTATTATATATTCTTAATTGAACTTTTCCAAATTGAAACTATTCTGAATTGAAATATTTTGAAATTTCTCAATAAATTATGATTCAGCTGAAAATGTAGAGGAAAAAATTTGAGCATATCGGTGAGTGTAAATTATTGGCTACCAAGAGCGTGTCATAGTTAATGTTAGTTTGGTCCAGTTAACTAACTGACACTACACTCACATTTACATCCTGTTCACATTCTTGACTCCTCTCAACCTGTTTTACAACCTGACCTAAACCCAATTACCTCACCTCATTATGCCACATTAAACCCAAATAAGCCCACTAGAAGCTGCCGTTTGTCAGCCCCACGAGACAGGTTGGCCGCACTTTGGAGGGAGAAGCTTTCCTGTGAGACAAAAAGGAATAGCTGGTCCTTAAAAGGCTTTTTATCCTGTATTATCCTATAAAACTGCAATTAAATTCAGTGAAATTCTCAAACTAGAGAGACGAGTAATGAGAAGTGTATGGTGTACAATACGATGTCCGCAATATGACTTGGACTGGAAATAAGTGTAGAGAAACCGTTTCAGCCGTGGTGTCAGTAATACCACATGTTTAAAACTGAGCGATACAGTAACACTGTGAGCGTGTGCAAAAGGGTGTTCTGTGAGTGTGAGTTAATGTTAAGAACTAAAAATAAGATACTACAAAGGTAGCTACGGATACATACAGTCGTATGCAAAAGTTTAGGCACCACTGATAATTTCCATGATTTTCATTTATAATTAATTGGGTGTTTGGATCAGCAATTACATTTTGATCTATCAAATAACTGAAGGGCACAGTAATATTTCAGTAGTGAAATGAGGTTCACAGGATTAACAGAAAATGTGCAAGATGCATCAAAATGAAATTAGACAGTTCCAAATCTTTGGGCACCCTTGTCATCTTGTTGATTTGAATACCTGTAACTACCTATCACTGATTAATTGGAACACATAATTGGTTTGGTGAGCTCATTAAGCCCTGAACTTCATAGACAGGCACATCCAATCATGAGGAAATGTATTTAAGGTGGCCAATTGCAAGTTGTTGTTCTTTTTAAAGAATGGCAACACGGGGGCCTCAAAACAAATCTCAAATGACCTGAAAACAAATATTGTTCAACATTATGGTTTAGGGGAAGATTACACAAAGCTATCACAGAGATCTAAGCTGTCAGTGTCTACTGTGAGGAAGACAGTGAGGAAATGGAAGACCACAGGCGCAGTTCTTGTTAAGGACAGAAGTGGCAGGCCAAGTAAAATATTGTAGAGGCAAAGGATGCTGAGAACGATTAAAAACAGCCCACAAACCACCTCCAAAGACCAACAACATTATCTTGCAGCAGAAGGTGTCCCTGTGCATCGTTCAACAATTCAGCGCACTTCGCACAAGGAGAAGCTGTAAGGGAGAGTGATGCAGAAGAAGTAATTTGTGCAAACACACCACAAACAGAGTCGCTTGAGGTATGCAAACGCACATTTGCACAAGCCAGCTTCATTTTGGAAGAATGTGTTATGGACTGATGAAACAAAGATGCAGTTATTTGGTCATAAAAAGGGGCATTATGCATGGCGGCAAAAGAACACAGCGTTCCTAGACAAACACATGCTACCCACAATAAAAGTTGGTGGAGGTTCCATCATGCTGTGGGGCTGTGTGGCCAGTGCTGGTACTGGGAATCTTCTTAAAGTTGAGGGTTGCATGGATTCCACTCAATATCAGCGGATATTTGAGAATAATAAAGGAATCAGTCACAAAGTTGAAGTAACCCCGGGGCTGAATATTTCAACATGACAACGACCCAAAACACTGCTCAAAATATACTCTGGCATTTATGCAGAGGAACAAGTACAATGTTCTGGAATGGCCATCCCAGTCCCCAGACCTGAATATCATTGAAAAGCTGTGGGGTGATTTGAAGCGGGCTGTCCATGCTCGGCAACCATTAAACCTAACTGAACTGGAGATGTTTTGCTAGGAGGAATAGTCGAAAATACCTTCATCCAGAATTCAGACACTCATTACAGGCTATAGGAAGTTTACTAAATATTTAGTGTACTAAATATCACATCAACTACATATTGATGTGATATTTCTGTTGGGGTGCCCAAATTAATGCACCTGTCTAATTTCCTTTTGATACATGTTGCACATTTTCTGTTCATCCAATCAACCTAATTTCACTACTGAAATATTACTGTGTCCTTCAGTTATTTAATAGATCAAAATGAAATTGCTGATCCAAATACCCAATCATTTATGAAAATTATGGAAATTGTCAGGGGTGCCTAAACGTTTGCATGTTGTATCTAGAACTTTTAAGATTACACTAATTATGCTAAATAAAATACTGTTTGAAATAAAATAAAAAGAGTTTTAACTGTAATGTTTTCCCCTTCCTAGCTGAACTCTTCATGCTTTATCTTGCTTTTCTCTCTGACCAATAGATTTACTGCCAAGTAGGATACAGCAACATATTGTGTATACCATTTAACCAATGACAAGGACCTATGCACAATGCATCCACTGATTAATGTAAACTTACAGCATGAGTTACCTTCTTAATTGAAAGTAGTTTTGAATGGCCGAGAATCTTTGACGCTCTGCTACATTGCACCTGATGCTAAATTAAAACCTGCGAGAGATTCTAGATACTGCCAGAGCAGAGTATCGCAGCCATCCGCGAGTCCTCTTAAGACCTAGCATGTCTGCCGTCTGACAGCTTGGCTTTAATCCCTGCCTTCAATCAGAAAAGGGAAAAAAAATTGGATTCATGATGTGAAACATTTGAGCTTTTAAATGCATAAAATAAGCATCTCCTGCTAGAAGGTGAGCTGCCTCAAGCCTTTGAACAACGCTCTCAAAGACCTTAGTGAAAACAATAGCTGTTCAGTATCACCTAATCTTATTACAGATGGAAAGAGAACGTTAAAGAAAGGGAGGAGAGAGGGAGGGACGTAGCCACAAACAAAAGATGATAAGATTAAAGTTATATGTGAAATTTGTCCAAGCTCTTATCTGAAATTCAATGTCTCCCAGAGGAACAATAGTCAGGTTGAATAGAGCAGCACCCACCTCAAAGATGGAATCTTTTACATCCAACAAAAATAAAAAAAGGAAATGTGGGCAATTATACCCTTATCCAATATGTCTACCAAGTTTTACACAAACTTTAGCCCTGACTTAGAAAGACACTAATTGGCAATAAATACAAAATATCAACGATAAAAAGATCCTGTAGAATTGACTTACATCTTAACTGTGACTGGAAGTGGTGGTGGTGATGTAAACATTTCATTCGCAAACATTTAACAAAAGTGCTAAAATTTGATATCAAATATTGCTGCTTTACTTAACTGAGGGAAGCTGGGACAAAAGATTTGACATTTGACCCGTACACTAAAATAACAACAATTGTTGACTGAGACTTATATGATTGAACATGCCTTACAAGGTCAGGTCATAAGTCGATAGGCTGGTGTTGTTACTTGTCTTGTAAAGCCTAAATGACTGAGCCACCATTTCTGTCCCCCACGATGAACCCGTGAAAGGGGACAACCAAGAATAGCGTCCCAGAATGCATCACCCTTCATCTCGGACGCCGGTCGACCCGTTCTGATGAAACTACTGAATGAGGTGCCTTGAGCTGGCATCAGCAAGATGAAACTGATTGGCCAGATGCGGGTATATATTAAGCGATTGAAGACTGTAAACCTTGCAAGGTCTCAGCCCTCATTCGTTAAAGTTCGGCAGAAAATGCAGGTGTGTCTCCTTACAAGGAACACATTAGTAAAATGTCTGGACGGTAAGAACAGGTAACGACCAGTGTAAAAAAGCTATAAAAACTGTATTTCTTGACATTTTAAAATAATCAAAAAGCTATTTAGATCAGGTAATGATTCCCTTACCTAAAGCAGTTTGATCTCTGGCATTGAAATATCGGGGGGCTGTTGGTAGTTTTTGGTGGACAAAAAGTTTACTGCTGCCTTGTCTTTTTGTGATTAGAAACATTCTATGTCAATGTGATGGAAAGAAGCAGGGAAAGAATGATTTGTAGTCCAGGTTAAGCTGCAACCTGAGGCCAAAGGTTTACAGTCGCTGTGTTAAAGTTACTTTAATTGTATCCATCACAAGGCTTTACTGCCAACGGTACATCAAATGTCAACAGCAAATTATAGCAAAGCTTGCCTATCGAGACTCATTTGCTCCTGGCCATCGAGAAGACAATAGAAGCTGACTTGATTTCCAGGAGAAAACAGAACTATTCCTCCGCCTTCGAAAGAAGACTGGCGTGTCTGACAGCAGATAAGGCGACAT
Organism: Umbra pygmaea; assembly: GCA_016801145.1. Classification (NCBI taxonomy): domain Eukaryota; kingdom Metazoa; phylum Chordata; class Actinopteri; order Esociformes; family Umbridae; genus Umbra; species Umbra pygmaea. The sequence goes on along the minus strand of JACXGM010013623.1, from coordinate 15,339 downwards.
AGACAATTGTTGTCGGGGAAAACGAAACCGACAATTATGATCTGAACTCACTGAGTTTGTGCCTGTAAACCACATTCACTGACCCGCAGTCAGATGAACTGTAGTACATCCTGTAAAGTCAAAACTTGATCCACACGATCTTTCTCAGAAGACAAAGGAAGGATCGAAAGCTTCAATGGAGATGCCTTGATGTCACAAATGGCAATTATCGCTAAAGCTGCAGACCAATTAACTGGTGTAGAAAATGCTGAACCTTCATGTTCCTTGCCCCCGACACACACCTAAATATACACACACCAACAACAATCAATCAATTAACTAATTACATGAATGTTTAAAACTGGCATTTCAGATTGCCAATTAACACTGGCTAGAGAGGTTGCGCCGTGTGTTTAAACAATGAGAGTGCTACTCTGGCAAAATGGGAACATACATAATTAATGATCGTATAAATAAATGTACATTTACAAGGACATTTTTATTTTGCTGTAAAATAGTGCTCAAAATCTTTAGAGGTTCAATAGTGTTCACTGTTCTGGTACCTAAATCTTCCTCTCTTTTCCTTCCTGAACTGTGGATTAGGGTGATGTCGGTATGAAAATAAGCGCTTCTGGTGAATTCAGCTACCTTTTGACAATGGGGATTTGTCACCTTTAAATCTCTTTCCTTCAAAAGAAAGAAAAAAAAGGGAAGAAACTAAAGCCGCACCATTTTGTTTCTTACCAGTTTACCCCTAATTTTCACCTGTCTGTCTAAAGAGGTAATGAAGGAATATTACACTAAACTCAAACCCGGTCTCCACTCCTTTATCCCCCGAAGAAAAGCATATCTTACTGAGTTCCAGATGATCCAGCAGCATATCAAACAGCCCAGCGTTCTGTCATTTCTCATTCGGCTTTGACCTCTGCCCCGACAGAGCGTTTTTTATCTCCTCCTGAGGTCTGTAAAGGTAAATCCCCCTCGCCCTCTACCTCATCCCCTCAGGTACGGCCCTCTGTCACCCAATACCCCCTAAACAGCACACATCGCTGCTCCGACCTGCTTCCATCCAAAGCTGCAATTATTTGAGTGCTGCTTTAAAAGGCCCGGGGGTGCTCACAGCCCCATTGAATTCTCTCATTCTAATTACCCCTGCCTTGGGACAGGTGAGGAGTTAGGACCACGATAACATCTTCTCTTTCTACCTTTAGCCAAAACACACACACGCTGACAAATACACGCGCACGTGTGCGAGGGCGCAAAGACAGATAGACCGAGGTGATTTCCTTTCGAAGTATAATCTTCAAAAGACATTTGTGGAATTTGCTTTTTGACGAGTATGTGTGTAAGGCGGCCTGGCCGCTCTGGGAGACTTTGAAGTAAGGTGTTCTCTTGCTGTGGATGACTTTGGGTGCTAATTTGAAGGCGCTGCCGATGTTGGGTCGATATCCGGAGCGGACCGCGGAGCGAAGAGGCATTCCTGAGTCGGGAACAAAGAGGCTTTGTCTCAGTGACCAAATGAAGAAAATGTTGTTTTTAACAATTAGGATAATGACTCCTCTGTAATGTCCTCTAGGTTCACCGTGTTCCAACAGCTTGAAGAAGTGCAGCGTGATCCTTCATAACAGAGACAAGAAACCAAAACCATAGTTTTAGATTAATCTAGATTAAGGTCTATATGATAACATTATATATACACGAAGCTACCTGAATGCAATGGTTTTGTAAAAAAAATAAAAAAATATGATAAGGGGGTTTCCTCGGCGTAGTGTCGCTGCATTTCAGGACAGTCTACGTCATGTTAGTCTGTGGTTCGAGCCTGACTATGGGTTCTCTGACTTTCCCCGGACTTCCAGCACAAGGCAGTGCAAACTGTAACAACGCCGTCCGGGATTTGGTATAGATAAGCCGAATCATCTACCTTGCCACATCGCTCGCCAGCGACTCCTTGTGTGGAGTTCGGGCGCCTGTAAATTCAATCACGGAAATATAGTTGGTGAGCTTAATCATCCCGTACATGATCTGACTAAAAGCTACCGTGTTGGATGAGCAGTGCGGACAAAATTGTCTGCCTCAGCGACATGTGATTGGATGAACCATGTGAGCGCCCCTCAACATCCCGCATCTGTCTAGGGACTTGCGGACCTGCTGATCAGGCAGGGTCAGTGGTAATTGGGAGTGGAGGAAAATAAGGAAACCATAAAAAAATTAAAAGATATGATGAATAATACTGGTTAGATTAACTACATTCTAACTGTGGCCATTTTAAGTTGTGTTGACAGACGTACAGAAACCTGAACACGTCACGCTACCTGATTCACTAGGTCATCCGTCTCGCTGGCACCCCTTTCCACAGAATGTTCCTGAAGGCGACAACAAGCACTTCAGAGCACACAAACAGTGCCTCCAGAACGGTCTATTCCCAAACGCGAGCCTACTTTCAAAGTAAAAAGAACCATTTGCCACATAATTATAATTTATCACTTGCACTGTCAAAAGAACTCAACTCAACTCTCAACTAGACACAGGCAGCTCTCATCACACACCACACCGAAGAGAAAGAAAGAAAAAAAGTCTCCATTTATTCAGCAACCCAATCCCTCTTTCCCCCGGGCTCCTCAGTGGCCGACGAGACAAAACCCAGGTGACAATACATTAACCTCTTCCCTTCGTGCCGGAGCCGTTTAAAAGCTTAAATTAGATATACTAGATTTTAATCTCTGCTTCACGGCCCATGAGTTTTCAGGTATGCAAAAGCTGTGAGGTACGTGACGCCGACCTCACAACAACAGAGAGATGGGCACGGTGTTATTGACAGGCTTCATTAATGCACTGTGCAATCACCTGGACTGTTGCTCAACTGCCAAGATCCCCGTAGTCTACACCTCATCCCTGTTTCTAATCTTTCTATTCATATTCTGCTCCACTCTGTTGCCTTTGCCCTCTGGCTAAAGTCTTAGCACTGCTGCTAAAAACCCCAGATTGATGATGACTGTCTCCCCGTTCCTCGCCAAACTCTCCCCACTAACAAACCCCCCTACTTAACCTGCCCCTTTCCGACTGAGGAAAGAGTGAGCGCTAAGCCGACAATCAAAGGGGAGCAGGGTTCGGGACTGCTCAAACGCTGCCCTGGAGAAAGAAACCCACCAAACGCGGCCACTTTGATGAGGAGGGCGTGGACGTCACACGATATAATCTCGGAGAGCAGGGTTGCCTGGTTACGGCGCCACAGGTAGGCCAGGGGCTGCAGACCCAGCCGCATACACCTGGTGGAACAGGTCAGAGGAGAGGGGAAAGACTGTCAGGGGCGGGTCATGCTGAGAACCTGCCAGGATCACAACCACTTCAAAGTCAGCTGGGCACTTTCACTAGTTCTGCAAGCAGACTCGCCGAGACTGTCATGGCACAAGCTCTAATCGGTCTCTGGTGCCAGTGGCTTTGTTCATCACATTCAGTAAAACAGGGACAATTATACAGGGCTAATTATCTTAAGAACTTAATATGGCAGCTCATATATACACACACAAGTTGCATAGACAACAACACCATCGCACACCCTTTCAGACGCAAATGCACACACGTAAGCAAAGTTCAGGTAACTGGAGTCAAAAACTCTTGGGCGTACATGTCTGTGTGTCAGAGAATGCCTGCGGTGTGTGTGTGTGTGTGTGTGTGTGTGTGTGGGGCTGAAACAATATATGACTGACAGCAGGATTTGTTGATAAGTAGAGAGCTCTGCGGTTGTACTGGGAACACTGGATGAGAAAGCCTGTGCTGGAATGTGCCATACCACACCAAGAGAGAGGAGAACGAACTGAAAGAAACAAAGGCGTCACCTCAAAATAATGCCACAGACTCATTCCCATGTATCCAGTGTTCAATGTATGCACGTCTCCTATACTGCTATATAGATTACTAACTGGATGTGTCCTGACTGATGTGGTGTTAAGTGTACCATAGAAAAGCTCAAATAAACGCTGTGGTCAAAACAAATGAACATGCTATTTGTTTGGACTGCAGCTCTGTCTAGCATGTCCACTCTCTCAGAGGCCCATGTGAATCAGAGACCTTACTGGTAATGTCTCTGCACAAAGGGAAAAAGGCGATTTTCGGCTCCAAGTTTAGGTTTAGGGTAAAAGTCATAATTAGGGTTAGAGATTAGGTTGAGGTTTTTGGAGTTAGGCTAACGAAAATAAGACTTCGAATGGGAATATGTTTAGTTGAAGACAGTCAAACGTAAATACGTGTGAGAGTGTGCATAGTTTGAACTTTTTGACTGTGTATCCTACTTACACATTTTCCACGCGCACTCTTTGGTAGTCAGACAGAATGGCCCCTACAGACACTGCCTCCACCGCCTCTTGTTCCTGTGAACAGAACACAAAGATGAGGGTAATTGATCTTTAGGAAACTTCATGCTACTGTAAGCATTTAAATACTGTAAAATCTGTGTTACTGTAAACTAGAAGTCAATTTCCTGTTTCATCATCCGGTACATATGGTAGTTGAGTGTTTATGTTGACCAGTAAATGAGTCATGGTGATCATCTTACTGGAGAAAAAGTTACATCACTCAATATCACGTCAAGTAGACGTAGAGGAACACACTGAAAGCCTGGGAAAACACTGGTGTTTCCTCCATCAGATAGACGGCGAAGGGATGTTTACTTGATAGCCGTATCAAGGCTTTCCTGACCCTGCACATCCCTGGTGACGGGGGTTAAGATAGAGCCTAGCTTCTGGTTCTGGTAGGTCAGGGCGATCTGGTGCCTCTGCATCAGAACAACACTAGGAGTAGAGCAGCAGAGCCAGGTTGGTTGTTATCAGGAGCGTTTATAAGTGAACTGGATAAAGATTGTATGTCTGTCTGTCCACAGTACTGCTAGGTACAAGGAAACGGAATGTACAGTGCATCCGGAAAGTATTCACAGCACTTCACTTTATCCACGTTTTGTTATGTTACAACCTTATTCCGAAACTGATTAAATTCTGTTTCCGATGAACAGGTTGCACCTGAGCTCAATTTTGAGTGTCATGGCAAAGGCTGTCAATTCTTATGTACATGTGCTTTTATCATTTTTTATTTTTAATAAATCTGCTAAGATTTCAAACACACTTCGTTCACGTCGTCATTATGGGGTATTGTTTGTAGAATTATGTGGGAAATAATGAATTTAATCCATTTTGGAATAGGGGTGGAAAATGTGGAAAATGTAAAGTGCTGTGAATACTTTCCGGATGCACTGTAAATGCATGCAGGCTTGTTTTACTAAACCACGAAGGACGTATTGGAAACAAGTGTTTTCCAATAAAACATCCAATGCATAACACCAAAACCCTTATCGGTTTACTCAATTAAAAACCTAAAATAGCTTTTTTTTATTAAATGAGGGCCAGCAAATTGTACGTGCTTCGCCAGATTCACAATGGATTACTTTCCATAGTCCTACTTTACTTCTGGTCCTCACAAGTACCACAAAAACCACCGCACGCACACACACACACAAGCACAAACAAACACATTTCAGTTGGAGACTTCACTGGGCTCCAAACACACAGCCCAGAGATGTATTCAATCTCATCTCATAAAATCACTCCAAAAAAGGCTAGCGCACACACACCCACATTAGTGCATTAGATGGCCTGTAATTAGAAAGAGGGGCTGTCCTCAGCAGTGGCGTGGTGGTGGGATGCACAAGTTGCCAGTAAATTAGCTTGTAGCCATTATCAATTTCCCAGGCTACTGGTCCTTAAGATAACCCTTCTCCCTGTGGTCCTTCCTGCAATTTCTCTCTGCCTGATAAACATGCTGATTAAAGCGAGCGGCATGTAAACCTTTGATACTTTTTTAAATGAAATCCATCCCTGCCTGGGGCCTGACGCTGCTCCGCACCAATGCACCGAGCTGCATGCAGACGCGTCAACTAAACAGAAGTGTGTGTGTGTGCCAGCACCGGGAGAACCACAAGCTGCAGGATGAGGTGAGCTGCACTCCCACACCAGGAGCCTCCTAATACTACAGCATCCCCATACCTAGGTGCAAACACTAGATGTACTGTGCCCCCCACAACGGCAACCAGTCTATGTGATTCTCTTTATACATATATTGTCTTTCCTTTAATTCTGTACAGTATGCATTATTGTATTGCGTTATGATGTCAAACAGCTTTTAGCTGTGTTTTACTGGCCATCTATTACACCCACTCTGAAATGTAAATATAGTGTATAATACACTATATTTATATTTCAGAGTGGGTGTAATAGAAATATAGTGTATAATACAGTGAGGGGAGGGGATGGAGAAGGAAGAAAAATATACACTATTTATTTACCCAAACAATGTGGACACCTCTACTAATGGTGGAGGGGCTATTATGATTTGGGGCTGTTTTTCAACGCTACAAGATAGAAAGACATTTTAGACAATTGGGTGCTTCCAACATTGTGGCAATCATTTGGAGAAGGCCCTTTCTTTATTTTGTACTTTCCTACCTTCCCAATTCCTACCATCCCTGCCTTGTCGGCAGCTCAGCAACTCCTTGGACAGATCTGTGGAATGGCGAGGGGCACGCACATGGTTCATTCATCCATGTTGCCCAGCCGCCAATTCTTTTCTCACAGTTTATCCAACATGGAATCCTTTAGTCAGATCATGTACGTGATGACTATGGTCACCAACTACACTTTCGCGACCACTTACTGACACCCGATCTAGACACAAGGAGTCGCTGTAGAGCAATGTGGCAGGATAGACAATCTGAATTATCTAACCTAAGACTTATCGAAGTGTTGCAGAAAGTCTTCCCAGAAAAGTGGCAGCTGTTGTAGCCACAAAGAGGGGGCAACTCCATATAAATGGCCATGGTTCTGGAATGAAATGTCCAAGAACCTCATGTGATTTGACGGTCAGGTGTCCACATACTTTGGGCTATACAGTGCCCATGTGGATGTTTTGGTGTCTATTGCTGCTGTGATGTATCGCTACCTTGACTGTTCTATCTTTGCACTTGTTGTACCCTTTGTCTTCATAGAGCCATTACTTGTATCTGTTTAGAATGAGGGCTTCCACAGCACAAGTTAAATACTTCAACATTTTGGTTTACGATAATAATTTTGTGTTTTTAAATAAAATGATAAACTGAAAAAATGTCAATGCACTGCAAAAAACCCTGTCTTAAAAATCTTGTTCCATTGGCAAAAAAGTATATTTACCTTGTATTCAGGTCAAAAAATCCAACCGTCCTCAAAATAAGACATATTTACTTAACAATCTATATTTGTATTAGATATTAAGACCTATTTTCAGTAAATATGCCCTATCAGTGTAATTTGCTGATTATTTCATTTATTACAAACAAGAAATAACTCTATTTACCTATATCACCTATTCATAGTTTTTTTTAAACTTATTTTTGTAGTGTCATATTTCCAGTGATTTGAAATTAAGTATGAGAGAATATCTCAGGGATCTGAATTCTTCTGTGAGGCAATAATAATAATGTATGTTCCTATTTTAATATCTCCCCATCAATAATAAAAACACAGGCAAACATGGTAAAGTCAGTACAGTTTATTTATTTGTCACATGGCCATAAACACAGATGGAATTGATGTCCAGTAAAAATCTTATGCCATGAATCCAGTAATGCAGAAAAAATAAGACATACAGGTTAAGGCTAGGTTAGTACAGTACAGATTAGGCTTTTACACCATTATGCTAGGGCCATACAGATTTAGGTTAGTACAGGCTTAAACTATAATATTACAGCACAGGTGTAGGCTATGTCCGGAGGCTGTCCATTTTCTCTAAATTCGATTGAATGCCTTCTAAAACAAGTAAGTTTCTGAAGAGTAAAAAGAAAAAGCTTAAGAGCTAAAGAGTGAGCCGCATAGGGAGCGTGGGGGGGTTATAGAGGGAAAGAGATGGAAAGAGTGAAAAACTAAAGAAGGTGTGCAGCGGAGTGGCGTCATTAACTGTTGATAAAGTTGTATTACTTTATTATTAACCATTCGTCTTGGCAGGGCCAGCCTGATTGAATAACACACTCTTACACTTCCCCGTCCTCCACCGAGCCAGAGGGATAACGTTATGAGTGGGCCCTCCGAGGCCTAAAACATCCAGTAATGAATGAAGTAGGCTTTCTTTTAACAGCATGGATCCTGGCTTCACCACAGATATAATTTTTACAAACAGGCAATAATAGCCACTTTAGTATTCCATTAACAGAATAGTGAAAACGTTCACTCTCTAGTTTAATAAACTCTACACAATTCCAAAATACAAAAGTATTAACTTAGCTTTTGACATTTTTCAGGGGATGATTTTTTGTTTTCGTCACCACTATAAGTATTTTTAAGACTGTGAAAAATAATGAGAGGTTCGTTTTACTCTGGACAAATTGAAGAACTTGGATTTCACAAACTCGAGACATACGGCTTACCCAGTTCAAGAAACACAAGGCACGCTGAGGGAATAACTGTGAGGCGAGTTCGGGCAGACATCAACAGAGAGGGATTTTGCAGAAGTGTTCCCGCATTCATGACACTGAAACCAAAACGTTGATGCCCCTTATATTCATGTAAACATTTTGTGGTTGTTTTATATCAGAAAAAATGAAAACATTGAGAAATACAGATCATGATCTTCATTTGATGAAACCTTTGTGAAATCTGTTATTGTTTTACTACTGGGACTGTGGTGAGAACTTATAAAACTATAATACAAACCTTTATAATGCTTTAAATCACAGCACATAGTTCCCTGAAACTATGAACTTTACACCACCATCAGCACCCTCCCCAGCCTGGGTGTAGTCATCAGAAAGCTGAAGACATTAATTAAGGATCTACTATAGCTTTAAGCACAGGCCCTCTCAGACCCACAGCCAGATCCAGCACAGTGCTGAGCCCCACAGAGTCATTAACTTCTGCTACTAATTGTCAAATTCATTAGAAGAATCCTCCCCCTAATGTCCCTCATGAAAATGGATGTACTGGGCTGAATTAGAAAGATGTCATGGCCCAGAAGATTAAGGCTCTCAAACTTAAAAATAAAAAACTATTCAGCGCTTAAACTATTTTAAGGTACAGTGCCTTGTGAAAGTATTCGGCCCCCTTGAACTTTTCGACCTTTTCCCACATTTCAGGCTTCACACATAAAGATATGAAACTGTAATTTTTTGTGAAGAATCAACAAGTGGGACACAATCATGAAGTGGAACGAAATATATTGGATATTTCAAACTTTTTTAACAAATAAAAAACTAACAAATTGGGCCTTTACTTTCTCTCTCCAGAAGTTCAGTGAGGATCTCTGAATGATCCAATGTTGACCTAAATGACTAATGATGATAAATAGAATCCACCTGTGTGTAATCAAGTCTCTGTATAAATGCACCTGCTCTGTGATAGTCTCAGAGGTCCACTGAAAGCACAGAAAGCATCATGAAGAACAAGGAACACTCCAGGCAGGTCTGAGATACTGTTCAAAGCCGGATTTGGATACAGAAACATTTCCCAAGCTTTAAACATCCCAAGGAGCACTGTGCAAGCGATAATATTGAAATGGAAGGAGTATCAGACCACTGCAAATCTACCAAGACCCGGCCATCCCTCTAAACTTTCAGCTCATACAAGGAGAAGACTGAGATGCAGCCAAGAGGCCCATGATCACTCTGGATGAACTGCAGAGATCTACAGCTGAGGTGGGCGAGTCTGTCCATAGGACAACAATCAGTCGTATACTGCACAAATCTGGCCTTTATGGAAGAGTGGCATGAAGAAAGCCATTTCTGAAAGATATCCATAAAAAGTGTTGTTTAAAGTTTGCCACTAGCCACCTGGGAGACACACCAAACATGTGGAAGAACGTGCTCTGGTCAGACGAAACCAAAATCAAATTTTTGGCAACAATGCAAAACGTTATGTTTGGTGTAAAAGCAACACAGCTCATCACCCTGAACACACCATCCCCACTGTCAAACGTGGTGGCAGCATCATGGTTTGGGCCTGCTTTTCTTCAGCAGGGACAGGGAAGATGGCTAAAATTTATGGGAAGATGGATGGAGCCAAATACAGGACCATTCTGGATGAAAACCTGATAGAGTCTGCAAAAGACCTGAGACTGGGACGGAGATTTGTCTTCCAACAAGACAATGATCCAAAACCTAAAGCAAAATCTACAATGGAATGGTTCACAAATAAACATATCCAGGTGTTAGAATGGCCAAGTCAAAGTCCAGACCTGAATCCAATTGAGAATCTGTGGAAAGAACTGAAAACTGCTGTTTACAAACGCTCTCCATCCAACCTCACTGAGCTCGAGCTGTTTTGCAAGGAGAAATGGGCAACATTTTCAGTCTCTCAATCAGTGCAAAACTGATAGAGACATACCCCAAGCGACTTACAGCTGTAATCGCAGCAAAAGGTGGCGCTACAAAGTATTAACTTAAAGGGGCTGAATAATTTAGCACGCCCAATTTTTCAGTTTTTTATTTCTTAAAAAAGTTGGAAAAATCCAATAAATTTCGTTCCACTTCATGATTGTGTCCCACTTGTTGATTCTTCACAAAAAATTACAGTTTCATATCTTTATGTGTGAAGCCTGAAATGTGGCAAAAGTTCGAAATGTTCAAGGGGCCGAATACTTTCGCAAGGCACTGTAGCTTGTGTGAGGTCATTTGTAATCATATACTATATGCAGTATACATACAGCTTAGTAGGATCATCTGAATGTAATTTCATTGTATTCATTCCCCTAGGTATCCTAACGCCTGTGCGCAAATAGAGAGGACAAGCCCATCATGTAGGCCCGAGCTGATCTACTGTTGCTTCAATCAAACTCCTGATAAAAACACTTTGTGTAATCTTAGACTAATTTGCATAAAATAGGGGAATGGAACTCTGAAATTGCTGTTATTCTGACTTTTTTAATCATATTTTCATGTCTCGAATGTATAGCAAAATACATTTGGAGGGAAATGTAAGTATATATCTATATGCAGGTGTGTGTGTTTGTGAGACACATACAAAAACCAGCAACATTGTAACATGAAGATAAAATATTTTGGATTAAAGTTAAACCATATTATGTAAGGGGAGTATTCTACTGAACATATACAAATAGACTATCCATTTTCATCTGAGATTTAAATAGGGTACTTTATGTTATCCATCATATCACTCCATCTGCGTTAATATTTAATAGACCAAAGTAATTAATAGAGAAACAGGGCAATTAGGAAGCTATAAAATATTCAAAATTCTATATTCACAGATTCATTAGTTAAGTATATCAGAACACTCATTAACTGATTGCATCGACTGTCAAAATGAAGTCTTAAATGACACTCAAAACTTAGAGGGTTTTTAAAATGCAGGCCTAACTCAGAGGCCTAAATCATTTGATTCAGACAATTAGCCCATTAACAATTGTAAATATTGCACCATCATCAGGTGCCTGGTATGAAATAAAGTATCTTTGCACCAAACTACTTACTAAAATGTATTGTAATACTAAAGTCAGTCATTCCCACAGTAATTTTCCCCAACTCGTCCAGAGTGCTTACCTGCCTTTTTCCCCGTAGCGTGACTAGACAGGAAGAGCAGGCTTTAATCAAAGTGCTTTGATTGGCAGTTTGCTCAAGGGCACACGGTACCCTCACACGCCCCTGCATGTCTGTGTTGTCATACCAACACAATCCGCCACCACCCGCCTTCCGTGTCCATCAGTAAATGAATGGACGCAACATATTTTTAATGGCCGCGGCCCCATTACATCAGCTCTGGCTCTGTTTTAATGTAATGGCAGTGTTGAGCTGAGCTCCGCTACACGGGAGGTAATGCAGTGATCCCGGTTCTGTTGTGACTTAGTGTGCTGGTCTAAAGCAGGCACTTCAACACCCCCTGGGCCTTGTTGGTTGTATTTCAAGACATCTATGGATGTGGCTGTGACAGTAGTCGTCCAGTGAGATGGGGACACTGTTGTTTATTAGTCTTATCAGCATCGTTAACAATCCGGCAAAATCCCAGGTAGAATATCCCAAGGTGACTTTGCTATAGCGAACAGCAGAAGTTCGGGAAAGAGTGCGAAGCAGAGAGCTGAGTACCACATGTCCAGTAGTTCGGGATGGTATAACTCTTTTAAATCAATATGTGCATGACAGGCAACTATGTGGACCCTGATGTGGGTACATATTATGGTATGCAACATTCTGGAAGTTAGAGAAGAAGCACACCCACCGTATGTGTAGTGGTGAGTGAAGCTCGACTGCAGTAATGTGGGCAAAAGAAACAATGTCAACCAAAAGTTGTCTGTGGGGAATAGCGCAATTGCGAATGTCTTTGTAAAACATACAAAGTAAAACGAAAGCCTTTTTAGTGGTTTCAGGCTGGCGAGGCAGTGCGTTTGAAGCAGCTGTTGAAGGATGGGCTCTGGCTTTGTGTTCACGGGTGAGCTGCCTCCATGACTCAACGCTCCTCACTCCACAACAGGACAGATGAACAAAACAATCATGTTCACATAGCCAAACTCACCAATACGGTCCGGATGAGTCCCAGAGTTGACAGCGGGAGGATGACGTGAGTCAGTGAGGTTCTTAACAAGGGAACTATGATCCTCTGAGGGGCCACTGATGTTGGGTGTGGTCTGACCAGAGACTTGACATGGCCCGTTGTCTTGTCGGTGTCAAACGGGATGAGTGACGCCTTTCACACTCGGAACTAATAAGTCCATTAGACTCAGTTATTTGGTGCTGTTCACATGGAATAATGCCTATCACATGGAGAACAACATTGGCTGAAGGAAAACACACATCACATGCCCATTAAACTTTTGTTTAAAAGAATATTTAGGACAGTAACCCCATTTTTAAGATTTTCCGTATTTTTGGTTTTGGTCAAATCGCCTTTTGAATGGAAGTTATAGGGGCAATACTATGATGCAGAAAAATCGCTATTTTTAAAACACTAAGGCTTGACACAACATTAAACTTTGCTCGAAGTATCACCAAGGGCTGTACACATGAACTCGAGCATTGAGAACATTGTTTGTGTACACAGAGTTTACTAAACGAAAAGGTTTTGTACAACTCACCTTAGCAGTTTGTGTTTCTGTTGGCTCCCATTTTGTTCGGTCAAAAAGTGTCGATTTCCAAATGCAACGTAGCAGGGCGGAGAGAAAACATGGAAAGATCCTAAAGCTTAGTTCCATATAAATGTATGGAAAATTTGTTGTTTAGTCAATAGTGAAAAACAATATCGACCTTGTAGCCTCATGAAATAATACTAAAATCAAAAAGTGGAAAAGTCACGCGAGGTCTCGTGTGGGTTGTCGTTGTTGGTGTTACAAAGTTTCATGCGAGAGTTTACATCAACTAAGATTAGATTATTTAGACTCATATATTGAATGAAACACCTTCTTATTATTTGAATAGATATTGCCATGAGCTAAGTGGTTAAGTTATCGTGCTCTTCATTGGAATTACAACTTTATGACATTTCCTCCTATGGAGTCTGTTCATTCAACACTTTTTGACTGGCAAAAAAGCAGCCACCAGAAACACAAACTGCTAAGGTGAGTTGTACAAAACCAATTGGTTTGTAAACTCTGTGTACACAAACAATGTTCTCAATGTTCGAGTCAATGTGTACAGCTCCTGGTGATGCTTCGAGCAAAGTTGTGGTACATTAACAAAAAGACCCTAGGTTGCATTTTCACAAGAGTTACACTTGAAGAAAAACGCCCATCACACTCAGAACAATGTGAGCTGAAGGAAGATGCTTATCACACTCCGAAGAACTTTGGATGACAAAGACTTTTCTGGCCCGGATATTTGAGGAAAGACGCAACATTTGACTGTACCACTTCCCCACTAAGGTGTTGGTAGACCAGGTGGTTGAACCATGTACACAAACACATTCCTACATACAGACACACAAAGACACACACTGACACACAGACAGACAGACAGTCTCACTGTGATTCATTAACAGTGAAAGAGTTGCTTTCACCAATAGGACTGATGCATAAATATGCCACAGCGTACAGCTGGAAAATGTAGAAATTCATCAATATTAGAAAGAAGAGAGATTAATGTTTCCTAAGTTTCATCTTATATGTATGGTTAGGTCAACAGAGCCCTAGACACACAGCCAGGAAGGCAGGCCGAGAGCCTGAGCCAAGCCAAGCACAAAGCCTTGGTTTCAGCAGCACAGCCAAGAAGGATTTCCATATCAAGATGGATGGAAAACTAGCTAAACCATGGGAGGCAAGGAGTGGGGAAAAGGTATGGGGGTTTATCAACTATGGTTTATGAACATTGCCAATTTACAAATAACAGATCATTTGATTGGGCCATTGGCAGAGTAAGACATTATTTATTATTGGCCACAATAGGTCTGTAATGTTGTCAATTGGTCCAGTTTTCAACATGGTGAATGTTCCGGTCAAAACACAGGAAATGTTGCAACTAGTTCCAGACAGCCTGCATCTCCATCTGCATCCCTCCAGATAGATTCAGGACGACATGCCCTGATAAACAAACGCCAAGCGTGACTCTCCTATTCCGCAGGGCATAAAACAAACTTCCCTCCCTCCACAGACACAAAAACAATCTCAGTTGGCTGAAGTGAGGTGGGACTTTCTCAGACTCCAAGACAGGGATACAGACAGAATGGGCAAGCTTCCTGTCAGAAAAAATCATCAGGTGCCACGGCAACCGGTGTCAGTCACAATGAAGCCTCAGCGTCCAGCTCCTTTCCAAGATGCAAACGGTTCCCGCTGAGGCTGTCAATAGGGAAAACTAAGCCAGGACCCAACCGGGCAACTCACCACCGGCGTCCTCGCTTCACATGCTGGGCCTCAGACACCGTGGTAGCTCCCGACCCCCGTACCTCCTCAGAGACAAGGGAAGAGGGGGAAATTCGTCTATGCATATTTTACACCATCTTCAGACTCCAGGTGGTGTTATCCTTTGGTTGGTCATGACGTTTGCTGCGGGAGGCCAAGGGGCAGCTACAAATATTTCTCTCAGAGAACGCTTTGCAAAACAAAACATATTAGTAGAGAATTTGTCAGAGAGAGATTCAGAGAGATGGTTGGTGGGAGTTGACTGAGAGCGAGCAGTCAGCCGTCTGGTTGGTCAGACAAAGAGGGATAGGGCGTGTGCCTGACCAGAGACAGGCAGCTATAAAAAGGCCAATGACTTGTTCACAACATGGTGCTCTCCAAGCGCTCAGGGTCTAAAACTGAGGTTGTTGTTGAATGGACTCTTTTAAATGAGTTTCCATGATTAACCCTGATCGCTCTTTTAAATATTGAAACAGCAGAAACACAATAACAAAAGCAAATAAGAGTCTGATT